>VDFB02128171.1:0-34447 GCA_007258455.2 Sequoia sempervirens | reverse complement strand
TCCCTGCCAAGAGGTCTCGGTGAAGGTTTTGTGTCTCACTGACTACTGCACCACCAGCAAGCACTTTGGCAGGAGATCATTATCAGAGTGAGGTCATGAAGAACTCTTCCATGTCTCATTGACCGCTATTAGAACAATTCATGTATCAGCAAAGGTCTTTTGTCGCCAAGGTGTTTCGGCGAGTTCATGAAGTCTCACTGACTAAGCAAAAAGGGGTTACACTTCAATGGGGGTCATCAGGTTTGGGGTAAAGTCTAGACGAAGGCCTAGGGTCACACCGACTACCATACAAGGGTTATTTTTCCTTTAGCGAGAGTCACCTTCTTCACCAAGTAGTCTCGGCGAAACAAAAGTCTCGGTGACATGTGTGAAGCAAAAGAACCCATGTCGGCGTGACTACAGAGGGGTCTTGGTGAAGGGAAAAGTTTCGGCGAAGGGTAAAACCTTTGGTATAGGGTCTCGTAGATCGGAAGAGGTCTCAGTGAAAGGAAATGAGCTCACGCGAGGAGTATGGCGTCGCCGTGACTCTTTCCAATGTAATAAGTTTGGGGAGGAAACAAGAGCTTTTCAGAAGGTTTGGGTGACATCAGAAGGTTTCACTGAAACAGAATGGGCTCAGCGGGGAGCAAACAAAGATCGGGGAGTCTCCAAATGAGTAGAGGGGCTTCAGTGAAAGGTCTCAGTGAATCAAGGGGGTCTTCCCGATGCAGAGTGTGCTCTCCAAGAGAAGGACTTCACCATGTGGTCTTACCGAGAGCATGCAATCTTGCCGATAAGCTTTGTGAGCCCGATGTGATTTCCACAGCTCATCAAGATGTCTCACCGATGGTCTGGTGTCATGTCGATAACTACACAATAGTAACATCATATCGGGGAGACACTGATGGTGTCTCACTGATGTATGATATTGATGGGGCCACCTTTTGACCACCGAAGAATCTCACGTTCCATGTGGTCATCCAACAAAAGAGAGCTAGGATGAGCCATTAACCAATTGACTGCCCCTAAGGGAAGACCAACCATAATACAAGCAAGATGGATCCCTTCTGAGAATAGATGGCGACAGATTGGCTCAGTTGAAATGTTTAGATCTACAAGGAGGCCCGAGGGTGTTTCCAGAGGAATGGTCAATGTACAGGGAAGTCCACGACATGAGGGAAGCCGAAGGAAAGATGAAAGATCTGTGACTCACGGGGACAGCTGTGGCCACTGCTAATAGGAGGTAGGCCCATATTAATAAGGATATTTCGGTCATTCAAGGTAAACTATAGGGGGAGTTCAAAAATGGACACCGAGATGGAAGAGTAAATGTTGTAGATGCCAAAAGATCCAAAGGGCTTCTCCTGTGTAAGAAATCCATCATGGGCATGGACAGCAAGGATTCCACTTTGAATGTAGTTTTGACTTTCCTTAGGAAGGTCTAAGAGCTGACTCTCCTAGGTGCGGATATTTTGTAAACCCTAGTGCAGGGGACAACACATTCAAGTCGGTGCATCTTGTATATAAGGCATACTTGCCTCTTTGTAAAGGTTAGACAGTAAGGGACTAGAACCTCTAGAGATTTAGAGAAATTTAGACGAAGAATCATTTAGAGTTAGAACTGTTAGGAGTTAGTCAGTTAACAGAAGGAGATTGAGTTGCATCTTTATTCTCAGTAATGAGAGCTTCTCTTATCTTCTTGGTTAACAGTTAGATTTCAGTACAGACTGTAATGTATTTTCCAAATTCTCTTAGTGTAGTTGGAAGCAATTTGAAGACTCAGATTCTCTGTACACTGGTGATTGTGCCAGCTTTGTAAATATTGTTTATCTATTTTAATAATAGTAGAAGCAATCAGAGTTTAATCTACTTCATGTTGTGTTCCTGAGTGATATTTGTCTCAATTTGATCATTTGATTTGTGAAGTCTCTAAGGAATGAAAGGTTATTTGTGTTTATTTAATGGTAGCTAAAAGTCTGTTATTCGAATTAAAACTGTGAATGAAGGAAGATGTGTGTCAATCACAAGTTTATCTTTTTCTGTAGTTTTAGTTTATTATTCCTTGAAGTTAACAAGTCTGGTTAAGATTGGATGAACTATTGTTCTTTTCTGTTTCAAAACCCTGATCTATCTTTTGTTGTTTCTTTAAAACCCTAGATAAAGTAGGTCTTATTTCCATGCTTGATCTAAGAACAATCCATAAGCTCAACACCAGCAGGCCCCTTGAATATTACTATTGCATTGGCCACTGAGTAACATCAGCACAGTTGAGACCCAACTACCAAGACCTTGGGGGCTAAGGCATCCATGTTTTTCCTTTCTCTTTCAGGAGAAGTAGAATAGCAATATTATGTTTGCATTGTTGTGGTGCTAAAATCACCATCAACAAGAAGGATGATCTTTCATTAGATTTTTCTAAAATCTCCCCAGTAGAGTCACGAATTTGTTGGTTCCCAAATCAACAGATGCAATGAGTCCTAAAGAGTAGCCACTCTCTCATATTTAGACTAAACGGGTTGATATGGCCAATGAATAGGAGACTAAATAAAATTCCCCTTTCTCCCCTACACTTTAGGCTCTGTTAAACTTGGGAGGGTGATCCCAACCAGTATATTTATATATACTTGTGTTCTGAAGTATCAAATAAACTGCAAACATATGTTTCTCGTTTAGATGCTTAATAGACACAATATTATAAAGGCTTGGCTGACCTCTACAGTAATGTCTCATTTAAGCATGAGAGATGTGATTTATTGATATGAGTTCAACACATAAACAAACTCATACTAATAAGTAAATTTGATTTAAAATATTATTAGCTGCTACATTAACCAACAAATGTAACATGAATAGCACACTTAGATTAGTGCCTCATCCTAGGAATGAAGTCAACTCAAACACATACATAATCTAATGAAAATTTTCACACCTCACAATATATCAAGCTTTGAAATGTTGCATTACATTATTCAAGCATTGTGTCTTAACCTTTACTTCTTACTAGCATCCTAGCATTTAGTTCAATACAAATTTATAGCCATATTCAAGTACCTACATTAATTATTTGAATAAATAAACAAGAATAGAGCCACACATCCATCTAAAATTGATAGAGACAAATAAGACAAACTTGATTGTATTATTCATAATCTATAAAACCAGTACACGGGAGAGTAAAATAGTATCAAAGTTGAAACATTCAGCATTATTTTTCCAGTATTGTAATCAAACTTACATAAATATTGACAAACTCAGACCCTAAAACTTGACTCTAAAATTATCTATACTCGCATCAAAATGTTCTTTGTGATTAATTACAAGAAAAGCCTCTCTAGAATGAGGTAGAAAGACAACACTTAAGGAAAAATAAAAACACTAAATGTTCATTTGAAGAAGACACTTGGCACATTTAGGTTCACTAATTTTCAACCACCTTTTCTTGTTGAAGAATTTTCAACTTGCTCTATGTTTTCTTGCTCCTCACTCCACTTCCCTGCAACAGAAAAATATTCCTCTTTGTGAAAAATCATCATTCTCTCCATTCATCCTTTTACCCACCTTGAAAATGCCTATACTTGCAAAAGACATCACCTCCTCTGTTCATTTTTCACCCAACTATGTGAAAATGGTGTTCTTCGTAAAAAATCATCTCCAACAGAAACAATTTACATAGTGAATAAAATATTCACCTTACAAAATTATTTACCTATGCCCTTCTTTATTTTCATTTTATGTTTAAAATATTTACCTCTTTATAAAAATATGAAGGTTGTAGTTGTTACATTGCCAGGAATTTTTTTTTTACTTGAGTCCCTCTTCTCACCTTTACTTTGCACATTTAAAATCAATGCCTAGCATAAAACACTTTACCCCTTTGTTTTTCACATATATATTTTATCAAAATATTTTCCTCACTTAATCACCGCCTCCGACATCATTTTAAACATTTTGAAAACTTTAAAATTCTTTCACCTGGGCCCACCACATTCTTTACTCCAATATTATTTATTGTACATCTCAAATACATTTTAAACAACTAAAATTAATTAGTAATGCCCGACAAGGAAACAACTGATCGCCAATCGCTAATACACTTAGGAAGAGGCAACATCTATTAGCGATGAACAATGGAGAAAGGAAATATCTCCCATCGTTGATAGGATTTGGAAATGAAGCAACATAACTGAGATCAATGATAGGGCATCGAGGAACTCCATGGCCTAACTGCATTACATTCAACTGTTGCACAATAAATCTTGGTAGCTATAGCCAAAGAAAATATGTAGGTCATCTTTTTGGACAAAGGGGCATTTTTGCAGCTGCCTGACAACCAAAATTCATCACAAATACATTTAGAAACCTTGTCCAAGCATTGGAAATGGTCAAGGGATGAATTTAAAACACATGACAACAATTTTGACCTCAAATGGACCCCTAAAAGATGCCTAGAAGCTCAAAAACGTGATTACATTCTACAAGCAAGACTCAATTAGAATCATGCCTAAAAGACCTCCAAAATGCCTCAATGGAGAGGAAAAAACATCAATCCATAGCACAAAATATATTGCAAACAAAAATCTTCCTTTAACAACTCCATCATTGATTTGCATTTGATTTTCCAACTCAAAATAGAGGTGAGCGATGAAGCTTGTGTTGTTGTGCATGAAGTTTTCAACCAATAAGATTGAAGAATTAAAAGTTGCACTTCAACAAACATTTAAGAAATTTTTCATTTTCCCTAAAATATTCATTAAATACTTCCATAGTTCATGGGCCCACTGTTTTCGTGCATAAACTTTGAACTTTTCTCGAGACCATCGCACATCTCTGATGCAGTATAGAAAATAATAAGAAATTAGCGATGGGAGATGAAACATTGTGCATCACAGATTTGTTGTGGAAGAGGTGAAATATATTAGCAATGGGCAATGAAAAACATTGCATCTCTGATTGCTTCCTCCAATTTCAATCAAAATTGGCGATGGGTGATGAAATTGTCGTGCAACTGTGAAAGTCACCTTTAGACCAATTAGAAGTATTAATTAAACTTTCTTGTCCTCCAAAACATTTGAAATGTATTTTATAATTTCCCTAAATGCATTTTTCATATTTATATAATGTTTAAAATATTCAAAAATATTTTAAGCATAAGTATTTGTAACTTTAGAAAAAATACAAATTTTAATTATGCATGCGACCCAAATGGAGAAAGGTCATTGTGCATAAATGGTAACCCTTGGAGCTAAGAGTTTTTTCATGCAGCCATAATAAATTATTTAGAGAAAACCCATTTTCTCAAACTTTTCCTAGCCATTAAAAATCAGGTACCTCCTTTGTAAATTGGCCGTTGTGACGTGTTTGTCGCAACAGAAGTAGATTAAAGTAATGTATCATATGACCTCCATTTTTTATGAAAATTTATCTATAGATGTTTTAGACCAAAAATATAATTGGTTTTTCCTTATATTTTGAAATTTTGAAACTTTTTGAGACACCATTTTCAGCCATGTTGTAGTTAGAAAATGATTAAATAACCCATCAGAACTTATCATGGGAGCCTGAAACTTAGTAGGAATGTAGAAAATTGACCTAAGAATGTATTACAACAAACAACTTAGCAAAATTCATCATGAGTTAAAAAATATTAAATACCAAAGTGGCTCACTCAGACATTTCTACAACTGCACATGTTTAACACCAACCAAGGCTCTCAAAGTTGCCACTTTGAAGAAATATCAGAACAAATTTTGGGGGGCTACTACTCGAAACATAAGCTCATCTAGGTACACTTATTTTGTGTGAAAAAGGAATTATCTTCAGTCATTATTCTTCACAAGATATTAGGGATCAAAGTTGAGCACCTTGAAACAATGTCAGAAATGCAAATGTAAAACTAAACAAACTACATTTTCTTTTGATCTCATAAATTAGCAAATCTAATCTGAAGACTCTGAAATTAGACAAGGGAGTACATGAATGTAAGGAGAATGGAGAGCAACAATCTGTTTGGCATGAAAATCAATTGGCTTTGAATTGTGACCCTCCAAATTAGGTCACTTAGGAAGATTTTCTAGGGGTACTTTTGAGTGTGCAAAGGAAAATTTTTCACTATGGGTACTTCAAATTTGCAAAATTTGAAGGTTCCATCATGATTTATGGTGGAAAAGTGTTCTACTATATAGAGGATGCTATTGTAGATGGTTCAGATGGAATATTCAAAGCATATGCACAAGATGTTGACATAGAAATTATATGGATTAAATTCAATGATTGTCGTATATTAAAATCTCAAGCTAAAAAAACTATCACATTTAAACCAAACATACATTAACAATGGGTTTGTACCAATACTCTAAGTTGTAAAACCAATCCTATAACTAAATTCTCAACAAAAGAATATTGTTAAAAAACAATTTTGAGTACAATTAGCATGTTGTTGAACAATACAAATATCACAAGGGCTTACAATGCATGACTTTTCATTGGATTGTTAGGTGTAGACCGGCATGGGTTAAATTACCCAACTTTTTCTCTCACATCAAGAATTGAAACATTATTTTTGTTAAGCACTTGTAACAAAAATAACTTTCAATTAAAAATAGAAATCATAGAAGAAGTGACTTGAGGTTAGAAACAATAGCTAAGTGGAATCTTCAAATGGCATACATTACAAAATTCAAACATCATGTATTACCATATCTACATTAAACAGTCATCTTTTCTAACCACACAAACAAGGCATCACACATGACAAAGCTTTCCTATCATCTAACATCATTTATCTCTATGAGATATATTTGAATACAACAATAATAAATAATGCATTACCAAATTATAATTTATTTTTAGCATACCATGTACATGGTATAATGATCTACAAAAAAACATATTTGCAAATATCAAATGCATTACCATTAAAAGAAGAAAATGTTGAAGCAATATTGAATACATTGATTTTTACTGAAATTCTCTTATATTTATAATACCTATAGGCTAGACCATCAAAACACTTACAAATATTATAAAAAAATTTAATGAGGAAATTATAGTTTTTTCTATTGAAATCCTTATTTACATTGTAGGTGACTTCAACATTTGACATTTCCAATGTGTGATTTTGATCCATGTAGTGTTGTTCCTTCCACATGTAATCATAGCTCTATTTCTATACCATTAGACTCATATAATTTCAATGCATCCTATGATGAGTCTAGGGAAGTGATTTGATGATGCATCTTATACATCATGATGAAATTATTTGTGTTGATAGTCCTTTTAATCTCATCTTGACCCTATGGGTACTCCTTATGATTTTACATAGCTTGAAATGAATTCTACAATGATAGCATACATTATGAGCATAGTTCTTTGCATCAAATCCATTTCATTTCCTTCTCTTATAGTACATGATGATATTATTACTCTTGGTGAGTATTTATTGTTTGAATACTTTGATGGTGCTAATAATACATATTTATATGTTAGGTCAATCTTTCTTTCTCATTATGTGTTATGCCCTTAACCTTGATGAGGTGGAAAAATTAGGGCTTATCAAGATCAAGATATAACACTAGAATTTCTCCACAAAAAATCACTATAATTTATTCAAATATGAGGTCCAAAAGATATAAATAACAATCGAAAATTCACCCTAACTGTTATAGCAACTATGAGGAAAAATTTCAGAGCTTAAAGAGGTGTTTACCTTACTACAAGAAGCATGTTTTTAGGGCACAAAGGACTCACTTAACTTTAATGGCGAATGGGTGCCTATTAGGGTTTCTAAAATCAAGATATAGGTTATTTTCCTTGATATATGTACTCCCAGATTCTCAATTGTTAGCTCTCGAAAACTTGTATGTAATTCTATAGCTTCACTTAGACTTTGTTCTTGCAATTTGAAGGTCAATCTTGTAATTTGAAAATTTTGACAATTTTAAATTATAAACTTCTTCTCCACTTGATTTTAAACCTATAAATTTGTAAATAAACACTCAAGGGAAGAAAACTTGTTTATTGTTAGTGAATAGGGGTTTTCCTAAGTCAAACCCCTTGTAGATAATTAAACCAAATGATGAAATGATGTAATTGAAGCATGAGCATGAAATGATGGAATTTTGATACCTTGGATGTTGTCTTGTAATACAAATCTACAAACTAACATGTAGTGGATATGAAGAATGTAGATCTTGAACCTTGAATAAGATGTGAACAATTCTTGCAATAGATGTTCAATGCTACATCAACTTTCTTAACTCAACAACTTGCATGAATGCACTAAACCCTTGAAATGATGAAATGATCTTGAATCGCTGCAATAAAATCTTGATAATCTGCCTTGAAATTTCCTTGAAAATGCTCTTGAAGTTCTCTATAATGCTCTTGTAAAGTTGTTAGGATGCTTCATAAAATTGCTAGGTGAAAAAAATAAAATTAACCCCTTATTTATACTAAATCAAGAGATTAACCCCAAAATTCAAAAAATTCAAGCCGACACAAAATCTAGAAACAAACATTATTAAATTCTCACCAAAATGAGATCTGAATAGTCGATCTTCATTAAGGGAGGACCCATTAGCCACATAGGGTGAATGGGTCCTGGCACTATTTTCTAGGACCTCACCTTTGGGGGATAAAGGATCATTAAAAAACCATTTGAAATATGCTAATAAATGATGGTACTATAGAGGGAGGACCCATTTTCCACCTAGGGAAAATGGGTCCTAGCACCAATTTATAGGAGCTTGATTTTTCCCATTTAAATGTTATGTAATCTGAATTATGGGTGTTGGGATAGATCCTCTCGTGGTGTCACAAATAAGGCTTAAATTTGAATTAAAGGGGCTAATTAACTCCAATTAACCACAATTAATTAAGAGGACCCAAGATAAGTGTGAAAGCGTGTTACAATACTTTACAACACTTAAATAAGGAATAAATAAAATTTATTTTATTAGAAGAGGGTCCAAGATCAATGTGAATGTGTTACAACACATTACAACTTTAAACCTAGGAAAGATTAGGTTCATTCAATGACAATTATTCCCAAATCAAGTAAGGAAAAAGGAATTTTTTTTGTTACTACATTTTTCCCCCACATTAGTGAGAGGATGACACCATGTTAAACTCACACTAAATTATACATTCAAGACACTTAAGTATGCAACAATAACAAAGATACAATCATACCCTATCAAAGGCCAATAAAGGAAAATGAAAGGATCAAGCACAACCATTCCAATGCAATGTAGAATGGGGTTGTTTGTCCATAACATATGATGCTCACTCTAGGGTAGTGGAACCTTAGTCTTTTTACTAGGTGAGTTATCCCAACGAGGTGGAAAATGAGAGAATCATATTAGCCTCTCATACCATACCAAAGTTATCCTCTAACAACTTCGATAGGGAACCACAATGTACTTCTTTTCTAAATGCATTTGAATATCATGTATGTAATTTTTTTTTAAAAGGGATTTCACTTCGTTCATGTAAAGATCTTCTTCTTAGGGAGCATTGTTCCTAATGTCTCCAAGAGAGGACAAGTCAAGGGTGTCATATCATCACTCATGGGATTCCTTGTTCGCATCATTCCATGATAATATATTTTACACTCTTGGAGGACATCAAACCCAATGAAAACTCCAAGAAGAGGACACGTCACAATAAAAAAAGGAGAATCATGCCATCAAATTTTTTCAAAATGTGTCATCGATGTGTGCCCCCACTTTAAAGAAATTTTTACATCATTACTGTGATGCAATTATTTTAAAGTAACTAAATGTATTTCCTAAGACATGAGAGCTTTCCTCGGAAAACCCTATGCTAGGTCATATGTTTCTAAAATAAGCTATGTCATGAAATAGGAAAGAAGGGTTACCCCCACAAATACAAACAAGATCTATGGATTTGGGGTCAATATGTCTTTGCTACAATTTTTTCATAGAGCATGGAACTATCATCATTCCCGAAATACTCATAGAACTAGAAGAATGACATAAAGAGAGTGAAAACAAAGAAAAATCCTTTCGATTCAACATGGAAGAGACATAAATGTCTTGATGCCTTGCATCATACAATACAAATGAAAAATATTATAGAAAATATTTTGGGTCAACATGTAAGAGACATAAATGTCTCAATGCCTTGTTTCATCCCCAAAAGGAAACACAAGACAAATGAAAAATATTAGAGAAAATCTTTTGGGTCAACATGGAAGAGACATAAATGTCTCGATGCCTTGCGTCATCCCCAAAAAGGAAAAAAAAAAAGAAAAATGAAATGATTATGACATATAGAAGAATGAAAGGTACATATAGAGGAATGCACAAAAAGAGATTAAATAAAACGAAACACGAGGTATCACATTATGTACACACAATCACATAAAGAATACTTTTTAAAAACAATTCTAGTAAGGCACATGCGATTCAACCTAAAGTAGGTCGCTTACATCCCAATCTCGGTTAGTATAAATACAAGGCATAAAACTATCCAAAGGGATAAGAGAAAGTGTCGAACTAGGTGAAGGCTATGAAATTATTACCCCCACATAGTGCGAGGGAAAAATGAGCCAAGGTAGGCGATGAGAATGAGCTCCTTGCATCATGGAAAGTGATTGGAAATAAATGTACAACATGTAATAATGAGAATGGTATGATTCTACAACCATTACATGGAAAGGAGCAAAAGGGAATTCTATGCAATAACTTGATAACAATTATTGACATCAAAGTGAAATTTTCTCAAGATTAATTTGAATGTGTAACACTCATCGCTACTATGTCCAAGAGTTTTGTTGACAATGTGGAATATTTGCACCTTTAGGATATAGTCGGGTATGTGCAGGATCATCATGGAAAAAATAGGCCCTTAAGTGGCGAAAAATTCAGAAAAATTAGAGTTAGGCAACTTGACGTAAAAATTTGAATAGGTTATCTATATTATTTCAAAAATGTGTAAGAATAGAATCTGTAGCAAATTGATTGTAGTTTCTAAACTACTAGGTTTATTTAGAAAATAAAAAAATCTATTTGGTGAAAATATGAAATTTGAATGCAGTAGTACTTAAATTTCAGGGAAAAAATAAGAAGTAGGTGTCTGTCTGACCACCCTAACCACAATAAACTCATAATATTTTTTTATAAGATTCTAGACATAAGTAGAGGACTCATGTCTGGATGTGATGTATATTTTTTGTAATTTTTTTCCAAGTAAATAATTAATTGTGAATTTTTTATTACAACTTTAAAAAAATATAAAAACTTGTATACCTGACCACCTTAACTTGGTCAAAACTTCATGAAATTCATTTTTTATTTTTTTAATCCTATAGTGCAAAGCATATAATGTGACACATGTTTTGGATTCAAAAAATGTGATACTGTTTGAAAGCTATAGACATTTTTCAATCAGCCTATCAATCAGGACTTTAGTTGTAATTCAAATAGAAAATGAATAATAATTATTTATTAAATTCAAAGTGAAGCATAATTTATATTGGTGGAAATTTGAGAATCTCCTTTAAAAACCCTTTTATTTCATCAATTTTGGGTAAAAAAATGTCGTCAGCCACATACCCCTACAAATACCCATCATATTGCCACTTTTTGGCCCATCATGATCCTGCACATACCCAGTCTTATCTTTTCTTTCATGGGTGGTAATGTTATAAGTTCTTGATTTATAAGTAATTGTAATCTTATTTCACTTTCAAGTGAAAGACAAGGGAATTTAAGTTTCTTTAACTTGTAAGGCCTTTCTACATTTTCTAGATTCACCAATTTCCCTCAGTGGATATAGGGAAGGATGACCTGCGATAACCTTGTTTGTTTTATCATTGTCATTAGGAGGAATTAGTTGCTCTATAGGAAGGAGGATATGTATGTTTGGAGGAGGATCTAAGAAAATCCTTCCATTGTTACAAGGCATTGATGTTTCTTTAGGTAGAAGATTTATTATATCACAAGGAGGATCCTGATATCCTAACCCTTTAGTATCTTCGGTTGGTATTTTCTCTAGGATTTGATGAATTTTATGTTCACTTGTATCACATCCTTGTTTTCTTAATATCGTGAATCCTTTTCCATGTGTCTCCTCAAAGTTAATTGATGTGTTGGTTACTTTGTTAACATAGGATGGTTGAATGTTTGCTTGTTTAGAAGAGCTAGGTTCACCTATGGTAGGGAAATTTGGCCTAACTTTCCACTCAATTTTAGGATGTAAAATACCAAACATCTTAAGTTGTGTTAGTTATTTCATGCATGGGTAAAAGGATGCATTATTATCAAGGTTGTTAAGGAAATAATTTATGAAGTTTTCCATGCTCTCATCATCTTCTCCAATGAACATCATGAAGAGGGCATGCATTAGGATTTGTGTGAGCATGAGTGAGTTCAATTTCATTAGGTTCATTTCCAAAAATACAACTTGAAACATCAACCAAATAGAACAAGGACTTCCACACATTGCTTAAATAGTTTTTAATTTTCAAAACTTCAGATCTAAACATGGAAAATTTCTAATTACACAATGGAATAAACTAAAAATGAAATGTTGTGGATGGGATTTTGAATCTTAACAATGCACTAGAATGAAGCAATTTGAGCTATTTAATGCATTTAATTTGATGAAACAACAAATTAGGAAACTGAAAAAGAAAGTAACAACAGTAAACAAAAGCCTAAAATTGAGATTTTAATTTCCAAAATATGAAGATCAATAGTTAATAGGGACTCATTCACTAGTAAGGTAAAATGGGTCTTGGCTAAGTTTTTTAGAGATATTTCTATGGATTTTAGGGTGATTTTTAATGCTAGAAGGTTCATCTTTGACTTGATCAGGGAATCATTCTCTAGTAAGGGAGAATGGGTCCTATTTAGGTATTTTAAAACTATTTTTGAATGATTTACAATATTTTAGTAATGTCTTTCAGTTCCATGTCTGAGGCTAGGAGTTTTAGTTTTAGATTTTTTTAAAATGCAATGAAAAGATGAATACAAGGATCTATGTTGAAATGGATTTTTTTTTTTAATTCTTAAATGTAAATAAACAATATCTAAATTTTATGCACAATGACCAATTTGTTTTTGTAGTTTTTAGATTTAGAGAGATGCAAAACAATGCAAATCTTTAAATCCTAAATGAGATGCAATTGTGAATGCAATACAAGAAACCATAAATGAGATCTTAATTCAATGAAAATGAGATGCAAGATCTAATCTAATATGCAAGGACTTAAAAATAAAAAAATTGCAATGTTCAATATGTCAGGTTCACCATTAATGATGAGGTGGAAAAATTAGGGCTTATCAAGATCAAGATATACCACTTGAATTTATCCACACAAAATCACTATAATTTATGAAAATATGAGGGCCAAAAGATATAAATAACAATTAGAAATAGACCCTAACTATTATAACAACTATGAGGAGAGTTTTTAGAGCTCAAAGAGGTGTGTACCTTATTGCAAGAAACCTATTTTTAGGGCATAAAGGACTCATTCGCCTTTAGTGGAAAATGGGTCCCTATTAGGGTTTTTGAAATTGAGATCTAGATTGTTTTCCTTGATGTTTGCACTATTTGATTCCCAGTTGTCAGCTCCCAAAAACCTGTACTTAATTCTATAGCTTCACTTTTTTGTTCTTACACTTTGAAGGTCAATCTTTCAAGTTGATAACTTTGACAATTTTGTTCCAAACTTCTTCTTCACTTAATCTTCAACCTATAAATTGGAAAATACACACTCAAGGGAAGAATTTTTTTTTGATTGTTAGTGAATAGGGGTTTTCCTAAGTAAAACCCGTTGTAGATAATTAAACCAAATGATGAAATGATGTAATTGAAGCATGAACATGAAAGGATGGAATGTTGATACCTTGGATGTTGTCTTGTAATGTAAATTTGAAAACTAACATGTAATGTCCATGAATAATGTAGATCTTTATCCTTGAATAAGATGTGAACAATGCTTGCAATAGATTTTCAATGCGACATCAACTTTCTTAGCTCAACAACATGCATGAATGCACTAAACCATTGACATAATGAAATGATATTGAATTGCTGCAATAAAATCTTGATAATCTCCCTTGAAATATCCTTGAAAATTCTCTTTAAGTTCTCTATAATTCTCTTGTAAAGTTTCTAGGATGTTTCATAAAATTTCTAGGTGAAACAATGTAAATTAACCCCTTATTTATACTAAATCAAGAGATTGACCCCAAAATTCAAACAATTAAAGATGACACCAAATTTGGAAAAAAAATTATTAAATTCCTACCAGAATTAAATTCAAAAAGGGGGTCTTCATTAAGGGAGGACTCATTCGCTACCTAGAATGGGTCCTGGCACTATTTTCCAGGACCTCACCTTTGGGGGATGAAAGATCATTAAAAACTCATTTTAAATATGTTGATAAAGGGGAGTCCTATAGATGGAGGACCCATTACCACCTAAGGAAAATGGGTCCTAGCATCAATTTCTAGGACCTTGATTTTTCCCAATTAACTAGGTATGTGCAAGATCATCATGGAAAAATAAGACCCTTAAGTGGGAAAAAAATTACAAAAAGTAGAGTTAGGTAACTTGACGTAAAAACTTGAATAAGTTATCTATATTATTTTAAAAATATGAAAGAATAGAATCTATAGAAAATTGAATGTAGTTTCTAAACTACTAGGTTTATTTAAAAATAATAATCTATTTGGTGAAAATTTGAAATTTCAATGCAGTAATACTTAAATTTTAGGGAAAAAATAAGAAGTAGGTATTTGTCTAACCACCCTAACCACAATAAAATGATAATATTTTTTTAGATTTTAGATATAAGTCGAGGACTCATGTCCTGATGTGATGCATATTTTTTTGTAATTTTTTCCAAGTAAACAATTAATTATGAATTTTTTATTACAACTTTTAAAAAATATAAAAAACTGTATGTCCACCACCTTAACTTGGTCAAAAATTCATGAAATTCATTTTTTCCTTTTTAATCCTATAGTATGCAAAGATAGAATGTGACACATGTTTTGGATTCAAAAAATGTGATACCATTTGAAAGCTATAGATGTTTTTCAATTTAGTCTATCAATTAGGACTTTAGTCATAATTTGAATAGAAAATAATAATAATTACTTATTAAATTCAAAGTAAAGCATAATTTATATTGGTGGAAAGTTGAAATATCCTTTAAAAACCCTTTTTGTTTCATCAATTTTGGGTTTAAAAAAGTCATCAGCCACATACCCATCATATTGCCACTTTTTGGCCCATCATGATCTTGCACATGTACCCAACTATTATGTAATTTGAATTATGTTTGTCAGGATAGATCTTCAAGAGGCGTCACAAATAAGGCTTGAATTTTAATTAAAGCGGATAATTAATCCCAATCAACCACAATTAATTAAGAGGACCCTAGATAAGTGTGAAAGTATGTTACAACACTTTAAAACACTTAAATAAGGTACAAATGAAGTTCATTTTATTAAAAGAGGGCCCAAGATCATTGTGAATGTGTTACAACACATTACAACATCAAACCTTGGAAAAATTAGGTTAATTCAATGACAAATTTTATTCCCAAATTAAGTAAAAAGGATACTTTTTCCGTTACTACAAACCCATTTATTGTATTACACTATGTTTATTTGACTTGTGTCTAGAATAACCTTGATTAAGTTTTACAATCATTTATATAGTCTTATATATAAAGTTAAGTCAAATTTTATGGCATCCAAGGCATACATATGGTGTATATGGGAACTATTGGTTAGTTCATGATCATCCAATTATGAATTATGTTCCTTTTGGAGACATTTTGAGCTTGTAAAAATTTGATTGTAATTATGTTGCATACCCTAAAACATTGGCAGGTGTTTGTTTAGTAAAATTTATCATAGAAAACACTGCAACAAAAGGATTTTTTTTTCAAGTAGACCATAAATTATTTGATATCTAAAATAAAATAAACATGTTGACAATGAGAACTATTATAGGGGAAAAAATTAAATATATGCTTCATTATCCATGGATGAAAACATATTTAGAAAGCGCCTCATAAGATGGAAAAATACTTTTTCTACTAATGAAAAAATAGTAAAACCTAATCAAGAAAATTATACATATAATACAACAGAACTATGGGGCCATATGGACAATGCTATTATTGATGCCAACATTGAAAATGAAAACTAAATAGATACAAACAATGTTGAAAACATAAATACTAAATACAATGAACAATACAAATTTCAACCTAATCTTAGACAATAAAACTTAATTTCTACAACTAACAAATGAGAAGACCATTTGAAATAGCTAAACATCAACACTTACTTGGAAAAATAGAATATTGCAATGCTTGAAGAATGTTAAACAAAGAGCAACAAACCATATTGACAGACATACTAATAAAAATAATAAAAATTATTTGAACCATTAATTTTTTTTTTAACACATGAGGTGTTGGAATATGAAAAATATTCACTACCAAAAGTTATATATCAAGGCCTACTGTGTATATATAATAACTCTATTGATAGTGACCCAGGTAAGATAAAGGGCTTATTACTTGCATACACAAGTAAATCAACTTACAATATTAAAGGCACAACCTTGAACTCTACACTATTCATACAATTTAAGATATTCGCTACAATTCCATTGAGCTTAGAAAAATTAGATATATTGAAAAAGGAATATCAATAATTACATATTGTCAAGATTGAATGTTATTGTATAACATGTTGGTAATGGTGATTATAAATGGTGAGTGTATACTAGTGTAACTAGCGAGTGTATACAGTTAAGTAACTATTCAAATACTTTCCTTCTCTCATGTACAAATTCACTTGATCAATGCATAACAATCACCACAATATTCAAATTGAGCATTTTCCCAAAATTTGGTATCAGAGAAACAATGTTCCCATGCATTGAAGTAAGGTAGTTATGTGCCTAAAATGGTGGTGTGACATTTTTCAAGATGCATGGGGAAGTGATTCACCAATAGCGAGCAATAAGATTAGGGTACACATTTGAATCTCTTGCTATACATTGAAAATGAGAGGAAGAGAAGTTGATTTTTTTAGTGTGTGTAATGCCTATCTTCTTTTGATGAAAGGAAAGGTAATTGCCAACTATTGTGGAGAAGGCAGCCCAATTTTGCTAGATAAATCCATGGAAATGTAGTTTCATGGAGCATGAATACTAGATAGAGAAAAAGGAATATGAAATGCAACAAGGTTAGGGCAATAGTTTTATTTTGGATTTTGTGCATATAAGGGTCTACATGTAAAATTCTATTTTGGAAATTTGTTAAGATAGAAAATTAAATAGTGATATGCTTGATAGGAGGAGTTTCAAGAATGATAGGGAAGAAATCCTTGGTTTTTCTTCATTCACATAGTGGTTGTGTGTCCCTGATTTCTTTGAGCAAGGATTCTAAATTCATTCTATGGATTGATTTTGAACTCAAGATCAATAATAGAAACATCATTTCTCATTGTGCTCCTACCTCTTGTATCTCTTGGTTTGGAATGACTATGGACATAACGATAATTGGTTGAAAAAATGGCTTAGAGAAATTGATTGTAGATACAAATATAGTTTTTTGGATGATGTCACTTTTTTTAATCTCCATTTATGATATCAAAAGTTTTATAGAAAAGATTGTGCATTTAAATGTGAATATTTGTGTGGGAGACGTGGTTTTTGTTCACCAATCTCCTAACATAAAGTTCAATAAGTGCATTCATGTTATCTCCGTCGATGATATCATCAAGAGTATCACTAGGAATTTGTATGATGCATATTTAAGGCTCTATTTGTTGGGATTTTATCACTCATTGAGAAGGGGTTTTTTTTATTTGTAAGAAGTGAAATGCGAAGCATGGAGTTCAAAGAACTCTATCTTCTTACTATTGGTATTCAACAAAGTGAATGTATTATGATATTTGAACTAATTTTGGAGAATCCAAATTCAAATAAGGGATTTCTATTTGGCTATATCAAGGGTGGTTACACTAGATATAAGAAGATTATAAATGTTATTCAAATTACAATATTTAGGCCTATCCTTTCTACAACTTATGAGGCCTCCAAAGACTTATCCAAAAATAAAATGGATAAAGTGTAACAAGATCATATTTGAAGTTGGTGGCACTAAAATATGGAGGAATTTCCATAATCTCAAGTCAACTTCTCACTTTGAGATGATGTTTTGCATGAGAAGCATTTTGGGCTTTAATTTCTTACTTTTTATTATTATTGCTAATAGATTTGAAACATACATATATTGTGAAGTTTTATTTTTGGAGATAGGTAAGGGGTTTGGTGAAGAGCTTTGTATGGATTGTTGCCTAGAGAGTTCATAAGACTATGACCAAGGATTACACATTTATGAGGGTCAAAGAGACAACTTGGAGGATGGTCATCCAGTAATTATAGTCAGTGACCAAGGGTTATACCTTTATAAGGGTCAAGGAGACAACTTGGAGGGTGGTTGTCCAATAACTACCATCTATTGTTTGAGATTTCATGGAGGAAGAGCTCAAAAATTTAGATCGAAGCTTCTGGAGGAACTCCACTTGATTTAGGATTTTTTTCTCAAAAGGAAAATCTTCTCAAGAATGTATACATATTCTATAATCAGCAAGTTTTTTCATGTAATCCTTAAGGGGGGGTCCCCTAGAAAAATAATTTTATGGTTTTAGGAACAATGTAATAGAGAGGGAATGTTATCATTGAATCTTATTGTATAATTACATTGTTAATGCAAAGTGTAACTAGTGAGTGTATACTGATGTAATTGGTGAGTGTATACAGTTATGTAAGTTACCGTTCAACCGCTTTCCTTCTCTCTTTTATAAATGCACTTGATCAATGAATAATAGTCACAACAATATTCATATTGAAATTTTTTCCAACATGTATTAACCTTATAGATGAAATCTCATTACTCGGATCAAGACTATTACATTGAATAGATAAAAGATTTTGTGACATCATGCAAAACCTACAAATCTTTTTGGTGGTTTAGATATTATTTTTTATCTTAATTTATATCAAGAAGAACCTATACATGACTTTCCAATGTTTCAAAATGTCAAATTATACATTGAGCTAGTACCATATAACTTTTGGGAAAACATCAAATGCTATGCCTTTAAAATAGCTATGATACAAGAAGACCAAATATTCATTGATATTCTTAATACAATAACAATAAATTCTCAAACAAATAGTGACGTAGCATACTTGAATAAAAAAATTCTACATTTTACACCTACTAATCCAAAATTTCTATTTGATTTTTACAAGAGAAAATATGTTAATGCACACAATAAGAAAATACCATTTCTTTGGCTAGACAAATAATAACAATAACTGCAATTGATGAATGTGATAACCCTATTAACGTAGCATAGTTGTAGAAGAATAATACAAATCTAGCAAAATAAATTATGTTAAAAATATACATATTAGTTGAGATTTATGGTGGAAACTATGATACAGAGGATGGTCTTGTAAATGGATCAGATGGAATATTCAAAGCATATGCACAAGATGTTGACATGTAAATTACATGAATTAAATTCAATGATCATCATATATGAAAATATCAAGCTAAAAAACCTATCATATTTAAACCAAACATACATTAACAATGGGATGGAACCAATGCTTTGAGTTGTAAAACCAATCCTAAAACTAAATGCTCAAAACAATAATATTGTTAGGAAACAATTTTGAGTACGATTAGCATGTGCTTGAAAGATAAATATATCACAATGGATTACAATTCATCGCTTTTCATTTGGATTGTTAGATGTAGACTAGCATGTGTTATCTTACCCAACTCTTTCTCGCACATCAAGCATTAAAACATTACTTTTGTTAGTCCCTCTAACAACAAAAACATTAAATTAAAAACATAAATCATAGAAGAAATGACACAAATAGAAACAATAGCTAAGTGGACTCTTCAAAATGGCATAAATTACAAATTTCAAACATCATGTATTATCATATCTACATTAAACACTCATCCTTTCCAACCATACAAACAAGGCATCACACATGACAAAGATTTATTGTCATCTAACATTTTTTGTCTCTATGAGACTTATTTGAAAACACTACTAATAAATAATGCATTACCAAATCATAATTGCTTTGTAGCATGCCATATATGTGGGATAATAACCTGCACAAAAAAACATTTACAAATATCAAATGCAATACCATTAAAAGAAGATTATTTTGAAGCAATATTGAATACATTAATTTTTACTGAACAAACTCTTTATATCTATAATATCTATGTCAAAATGTTAGCAACATTTTCAAATATTATGAAAAAATTTAATGAGGCAATGGGTATTGCTTCTATTGAAATCCTTATTTACATTGTAGGTGACTTCAACATTGACATTTCCAACTCATCAATTTTTTTAGAAATTTTTAAGGAGAACATGCAAATATGCAACTTGCACCTATTACATGAAAAAGAAAAACCTTTGTCAAGGCTAAGTATTGATCATGTTTGGAAAAAATTATTCACATACAACAAAAATTAAAATACTTGAATAAAATTGGGAAGATCATAACATTTTTTTTATTTCATGTTAGCAACATTTCTATCCATGTTGAGCATCTTGCAAAAGGTAATCTTGTTCGAGAAATTTAAACTAACAAAGGTTTGAGATGTACATAAATTAACTCTTAGTAAAAACTTATACTATAACTCATTAGATATACTATTTTGAAGATCATAATTCATATAATGGAAAATAATACATTGTTTTGCAGGTGACTTAAAATCATGAATATTGAGCAAAACACATCATCTACTTTAGTATCTGCAAAAGCACAACACACCACAAGAAAAGAGTAAATTGTGTGGAAAAGAGCATGTTATGAACATTCCAAAATTTTCTTTCCACTCATTCGCTATAATCTCCTTTTTATGTTTTCAAATAATATATTTCCTACTTACAATAGTAATATTGACCATATATCAATGGATTATGTTCTATGGATTATGTTCTATCTAAGTTACTTCTTGGTTGGATAACAAATTAATTTAATTCCTCATGTTGATTTTTTTGTCATAGCTTGAAGTTATAGGTTTTAGTATTTAAGCAATGTAATTTAGTTAAGTCTTAAATCAATTGTATTGTACTCAACTTTCATAGATTTTTTGTTATCCTATTTGTTCCATTCCATGTTTTCTATTTATATATCTAGTCGATTCTTCTCATACTTCTTTGTTGTTTGGTTAGATTTGTAACATGACTATTCTTTGGCTTGTTACTTCCCCCCACCATGATTAGTATTTCTTTGTGCGAAAGCTCTCTAAAATTAGTAGAATGTTTCCATGGTCAAAACTATAATCCAAGAATTAGTTTACATTAGAAAAATGTAATTTATGTTTTAACGGAATTAGCATTCTTAGCATTTTCAAATGAACATAATGAAAGTGATCAAGATTTCTTAATTACCTTATAATTATTATAAAATTGTTACAGCTATTTTCATACAAATAATGGTTTACATTAAAATTAAATTATGGTGTTTTACATGCATTAGATTTTCGTAGTGGGTTTATGAATGAAGGTCCTTGTGAAACTATCGAAAACATAAGAAAATATAGGGTTAAGATTAACTATTGAAAACCCAGGTTTATTTATTGTATGGAATATTTTGGTGTTGTTGACAATTGATGGTTGATTTTGTCAGAGCTCGTGTTCCTAGAGATAACTTAAGATGCATGATGAAATCATTATATAGTTCTTTTAAATGATTTATAATTGTTACGTTGTATTAACTATATTTCTCAAGTTAGTTTTTGGATGGCAAGAAATATCCAGAGATATTGTACTTCTATTGACTCATGTAATTCAGAGGCTAATTGTGTTGATAAGTACATTAGTGTTTTTTTTCTACCTTATGCTGCTAAATTTTATTTTCTGATTAATTTTCTAGCATGCAATGTATAATAGCTAAGTCTTGCATGTCTTGTAGGCGTTTCAACGGAAGGAAGAAAGAAGCTCCAGAGCCTAAAGCTGATCCAAAGAGGGATCAAAGGACTATGTTTGGTTACCAGGTGTGGTTCAAGAATTTTTTTTTATGGGGCTAGTTTCTGTTGTGGTTTGGATACACCATTGATTCTCAGACACTTTAGTGCAAACCTGAGATATCAGCTTTATTTTGTTTGTAATATTATTTGTTTTATCTTGCAGATTTTCTTGAAGTCAGATGAAAAATATGTATACGATTTATTTTCAAGGGCTGGGAAGGCTAGTGTATATGTGTGGAATTTCTTCATTGTGTAATGTTTGTTGGTTGAAATATGGGGCAATGATCATGATATTTCTATGTGTACTATTGAATGTGTAATCTATTGATATGGTATAAAATTTGTTAGTAGATATCACATGCTTCCATATTACCAATATTTGATTATACATTAACCATTTTCCAGAAAAGTGTACATTATATTGGAAAGAGTAATCTTAACTATCCAAATAAATACAATCACATGCAATGGAATAGAGCAAAGCTACATAGCAATTAATAGTGACAAGATTTCATTTATGGATATCTTATTCTATCCTTATCGTCACCACTATCCTCCATCTATAAATGAATATTCCTGGAGCTATGATAAACATCATCGGTAGTGGTCTTTGACAAAAAATATCAAAAGAACTCTGTGGAATTCTAAATCAACATTTTTTATGTATTGAGATAAATAACCTATGAGCAATATGCTTAGATTATGCTTATGCCTACTTTATTCATTTATACTGTTTCTATCATCTACCTTTGATCCTACATTCGGTATGAAGCCAGACATGAAGATTGAGGGAGATTAGTAGAGGAACAGAAGGTCGTTGTTGTCAAAGAAGATATGTTGCTGATTTGTTTAGAAGTTGTTGCAGATCCAAGATGAATCACTCTCTAACACACTATAGATTGGAGGATGTTGAAGATCCAGAAGGAGAATGTCCAGATCATGAGGCAGAGCGTAGATAAGAATAACACCCATAGCTAGAAGGAGATTTCAATTGCTTGGAGAGTTGTTGCTAAAGAAGAATCGCTAAGGAGAATTGTTGGAAGTAATTTCTCCACTGATAAAGTTTGACCACTGACAGAAATCTGATTTCTCCAGCGCATTCTGCAATCTGCATTACTCCTCTTGCAATCACACTTACTCCACCTACAATCACCTTTACTCCACTGCCCACAATCTGATTTCATGTTATCTCCACCTGTTACAGATGTCATACTCCATTCAAGATATTTTGTTCTTATCCTCATCTTATTCCACCGCCTTGGATATCGGCTCAAGGTTTAACAGATATTGTATTGGCACCGCCATTGACATGTTTTCTATATCTACAACATTCATGTAACAGTTCAAGATTAACAGATTGTAATTCAACGCAGATACTTGATAATAGAAGAACTCTGCAGAGTTCTCTATCTACCTATGTAATCATGATCAGTCAATGGATATGATTTTGCAGCAGCAATATAATGTTTACATAAACTCTATTCTGTTCAATGTCTTTGTTTTTGCTTCGGTATGTTGAAGTTGTTTATTCTGTTTGTTTTATCTCCCTCCAATCCTACAAGAATTACCTGCATGAAAGGTATTTTTTTGTAGATGAAAATAAGAGTTTCCTGTCATTGTCAAGGGTCCGCTACTTGTCCGGAATGAAGACAAATTGCTGGAGGAAGATGCCATTCATGTAAGTCGTAAAAGATAAAAGGGAGAAACCACTGTTTGTAAGGAGACACCAGTCAAAGAGATCAAAAGAGTCATCTCCAAGTTTTAGATCAATGGAATTCAGAGGTGTTTAGCCCAGCCAACAATTGCAGAAGAGAAGCACAGAGGCTTAAGTCATAGTCAAATACCGTGGGCATCAATAGAAGACAGTGTTATCTTGTGAGTTTCTGTAAAAGGACAATCAAGAAGCTGCCAATTGCTCTCACCATGTAGGAAAGGAGAAAAGATTGTTTGATTAAAGGAACAAGGCTCAATTTGTCTAAATAAATGACATCGTGGTTCTTTATTCTCGTAAAGAAGCTAGATTGAAGTTGCCTATGTTTGTAGCTGATCGATTCATTTATTTTGTTGTTGAGAAAAAAAAATCACAATTTTTTTAAAGATGCTTTCAAGGACAAATCACAATATAAAATGTGATCATTGCAGCTGATTATCACAGATCAAGGAGATCATAAAAGTCATCTTGAAAGGTAATCGAAGAAATGATCTTGTTGAGCCAATGCATATCTTAAGCCAACCATAGAATAATTTGGTGGAGTATTGATCTCTGAATGCATTGAAGCCGCTATCTATATCTGTAGTTGCAGAGGCCAAGAAATTAGATTACATTTTTTAGGATAACAACCAGAGTTTGTTGAAAGTTTTGAAGACTAGGTACTAAGAAAGGAGAATCAAATTGTAACCGTTGGTGAAAGCTATAGCCTCCCAATAAAATCAAAGAATTAGTGTATTTGGTGAAATAAGTTGCATAAAGGTGAAGAGCCTCTATAAAGATTTATGTCGCTTAAGATGGAACAGCATTAGACGCAGCCTTTGAAAAGGCCATAGCATTTGTAAGTCACTACCAAGATCAAAGTTCTTATTATTTGCTACTTTGTAAAGCTAGTGTAGTAGTTGTGCAAGACAAGAGGCTCACAACAAAAGTAAAGCCATCCTCAAGACAAAAAAAGAGATTGCAAGTGAAAGCAAGAAAAGAGCATCCCAATTTTGCTTGGACAAATAGAAGGAAAGACTTTTGTCAAATTGCAGACAAACTTAACCGATTTTTGCTTTCAGAAAATTGGTTGGCTACATGTGTAGATTTCTTTTCGGTCATTCATGCTTTTTCAGGTTCTGACCATTTTCTAATCTCCTTCTCTTTTTCTAATTCTCGAAGGAACATTAAACATCCTTTCAAAATGAAGGCAATGTGGTTTAGAGATCCCAATTTTTTTGGACTTAATCAAAAATTGGTGATCCAATGCTCCATTTTTTAAAGGAACCAGAATGTTCCAACTAAGCAAGAAGTTATATTACATCAAGCTCAAAATTAAGGAATGGAATGCTATACACTTCAAAAATATTTTCAAGGAAAAGTTTTGTATTGAATCAGATCTTTCTATGTTATATGAAACTGTTATTAAACAAGGAATAGATAATTCCTTGTACAATCAAGAAAAAAAACTTAAAGCTGAGCTTAAAGAAATTCTTGCGAGAGAGGAATGCTATTGGAGACAAAAGTCCAGAGAAACCTTGCTGAAAGGAGATAAAAAATACAAAATTGTTTCATGCTTCAGCTAAACTTCGTAGAAAATAAAAAAAAAAATCTTTCTATCTCTTCTACTTCAGGATCCATTCTTACTTCAGAAAATCAAATTGGACTTGAGGTAGTTAATTATTTCAAATCTCTTCTTTCTTTTGATGCTCCTCACTCTTTTCAGGAGGACAATGTTCTTTTGAACAATGTTCCAGAACTAATTAACATGGATCAAAATAAAAAATTGATGGCTAAATTTTCTTTGGAAGAAGTCAAGAAAGTAGTTTTCTTGATGGAACTTGAAAAAGCTCCAGGCCCAGATGGATTGACAATTCTCATTTTTTTTAAATGTTGGGATATTGTGGGCTTAGATATCCTTCTGGCTCTAGAAGAATCTCAGAGATACAAAAATGTCCTAAAGAATTTTAACTCCACGTTTATTACTCTCATTCCTAAAATGTCCACCCCTTCTTCCTTTAGTAACTTCAGACCTATTGCTCTTTGTAATTCAATTTATAATATTTTTACCAAAGCAATAACCTCTAGGTTATATGTACTCCTTCCTTTGATCATTTATGAAGAACATGGTGGCTTTGTTCCTGGTAAAGAAACTCCTAAGGGAGCAATTGTTGCTCATGAGGTTTTGCATTCAGTAATAAATGAAAAGTATTTGGCAGTGGTCTTAAAATTGGACATGCTAAAAGCTTATGATAAAGTAAATTGGGAATTTCTTATGAAAATTCTTAGAAAATTTAGTTTATCTTAGTCTTGGTGTAAATAGATTCACTCTTTTATCTCTGCCCAGGGCAAGGTTCTCAATCTTGATCAATGGTTTTTTGTCTTCCACCAAGAGTTTAAGGCATGGGGATCCACTTTCCCATTCTTTATTTATCTTATTAGTAGAAGGATTAAGTAGAACCATAATCTCAGCCAGAAATGCTCGTGTGTGGAAAATAATTTCTATTCATTCTTTTCCTTAGCCAATTTTCCATTCCTTGTTTGCGGATGATACTTTATTATTGGGTGAAGCCTCTATGACAGAAGCAAAGGTTATGAAAAAGATCATTTCAAATTATTGTCTTTACTTTGGTCAAGAATGCAATCCTACAAAATCAAAAATCTTCCTTTCAAACATTGACCCCCTCATAAAAAGGCAATTACTCAAATTTTGGGGTTTTCAAAATGACTCTCTTCCTTGTAAATATTTAGGAATTCTTTCTTTTCAAGAAAGGAAAAACATTTGTTTTGGGATAATTTGATTTCCTCAATTTCCAACGGAATTTCTCTCTGGAAATCTATGTGGCTTTCTTTTGTAGGTAAACTAATAATGCTCAAATCTGTCCTATGTGCATTTCCTATTTATTTGTTGTTAGTTTTAAGCCTTCCTAAGGGAAAAGGTATAATTCTTCAAAAAAATTAAGATATTTCCTTTGGTCAGAGAATTTGACTTGTAAAAAGAAGTTACCCCTAGTGGCTTGGAATATTATCTGTGAACCTAAGATGTTTGGAGCCACTGGCTTGAGAAATATTTTCCTTCAAAATCAAGCTTTAGGAGCTAAATTGGTATGGAAAATATACACCAATCTAGAGACCAAATGGTATAAATTAATGAGACAAATATCTAGATTCTTTGGATAGAGAAAGAATATTCTCTCAGAAACAACTTCCTAAAGGTTCCAAAATCTGAAATTTTATTTCCTCTTGAAAATTTGTCCTTCTTCCACACCTTTCTTGGGTGATAAATAATGGGGAGAAGGCTCTTTTTGGGAGGATGCATGGAATGGTCACATGCCCCTTCGTTTAATAGGAAATTGGAGTAAGATTCAATTTAAATTGAAAATTAAATGGGGTTACAAGGTTCGTGATTATATTGAAATTGGCCCTTCTAACCATCTTATTTGGAAATGAAGAGATTTTAGTTTTCTGCAAGTACCTTCTCATATTAAAGCTTCACTAAAATCTAAACTTGATAAGAGACAAGTTTATCTCTCAAATAAACAGGATGAAATTATCTAGATCAAATCTAAATCTGGTTAATATAATGTGAGAGATGGCTATTCTTCTCTAGTAAAGACTTAACAAAATGTTGACATTCCATTGAGTCTTTGTTGGGGTCCATACATTTTTCCCAAAGTAGGTGCTTTCTCATGGTTAGTAATTAAGGATAGAATCCTAACTGCTACGAGATTGGACAGGCTTGGAATTACAAATCTTGTCCCTTGTGTAATGTGTGGTAAGCCTTTTGAAACTATTTATCATCTCCTTCTAAACTGTGAATTTTCTCAAGAATGTTGGTTTTGGCTCTTAAGAAATCTTGGTTGGTTGAGCCATTACAAAATTATTTGTATCACCATTTCTTCTCATGGTCGGCATTATTCTCTTCTTCGAGATTTTCAATTATCTGGGACATTATCCCTTCTATTTTGATCTAGAACATCTGGCTAGAAAGAAATAATAGGATTTTCTAAAAGAAAGTTTCTACCTTTTCCCAAATTATTGAAAAGATTGAGATTTCTATTTCAAAAGTAACAAATGTTGTACTTCGAAAATCTTCTTCTACCAATTTTTTTTCTGCTTGGGATTCATTTATCAAGCAATTGGAATCTTATCAAAATTCCTAAAGAAAGCTCTCTTTCCAACAATACTCTTCTTTCTAAGAGAAACTCATCTTCCTGGTCTCCTCCTTCCCCTGACTTTTCTTTTCATGGGTCTTTCAACCATTTGGTTCTATGGTGTTTGTACAATTACCTATAGATCCATTAACTCTTTTTGGGGGTTTAAAAAGAATGGAGATTTTTTATATGATGATGGTTGAGGGACTTAATGATGTCCATCAATTGTCCCCATTTAATTTAGGAGATTGTGGTTCTTTTGGATAGGGTGTTGGAATATAATCCCAACTCTATGTGCCTTCCTAGCCTTCCACACATCTCCTCTTGCAACTTTGTGTGGTGGTGTGGTGACCACCACTAACCCGCTCTTCCTTCTACATCATGTGGTGGTGTGATGTCTACCACAGACCTACAACTCCTTCTTCCCTCTTGTGCAGCTAGGCGGTGACTCCGTAGTCCCGCAGGGTGATCTTTTTTCTCTAGTGGTAGCATAGTTAAAGGTCTTTTCTAGTAGTGTTTTTGGCATGAATGACAATATGGCATCTATTTCTATTTAATATGTAAAGGACTATATTTAATGATATTTGATGGATATATTTGGGCATATCTTTCAAGTTTTTATTATTATATTAATGAAATTTAATTATGTTTTTTTTGGTGATGTTTTACCATGTTTTTTAAGTCTATTATATACACAGAGGTTTTATGTTTTTAGTAGTATGTAGAGAGAAGAAAAAAGTGCAGTATTGCTCTGTAAAAGAAAAATTGTGAAGAAATAGAGCAATAGATTTTTTTTATGGAATGAAATATATATGATTTAAAGATATAATAAAATATCAATTTCTAAAAATTTGTGTGTACTTATTCTCTATGCTCTATGTTTTTATTTTTTGGTTTTGTTTGTTTTGTTGTTTCTCCTTTGCCTCTCCCCTTCATGTGGTATCAGAGCACATTCATCACAACAAAAGGGTTTTCTCATAAGTTTCCAACAAAGGTGTTTTGAAAGAGACAAGTTATTACAGTCAAAATGGTAGCAAGCGCAAGCTTGACAAACCAACAAATCACACAGTTTAATGGGAAGACTTATGACTACTGGGAAATCACCATGAAGGCGTTATTTTTCTCTCAAGATATTTGGGATCTTTTTTAGACTGGATTTCTAGAGCTAGCTGATGCAACAATATGCAATACTTTAACTCAAGTAGAGAGAGATTTGTTGAGAGATAACAAAAAGAAGGATTCAAAGGCTCTTTTTTATATATTTCAAGCAATGCATGAGAGCATTTTCCTATGGATTGCAGCAACAACAAGGTCCAAACAAGCATTGGATATACTTCAAACAACCCATCAAGGTATGAAAAAAGTTAAGATAGCTAAGTTGCAAATACTAAAAAGGGATTTTGAAACAACGTATATGAAGGAAAATGAAACAGTAGACTCATTCTTCACTCAAATTATTGGACTAATAAACCAAAATAGATCTCATGGTGAGAATCTTGAAGATAGGAGAGTTGTTGAAAATATTCTAAGGAGTTTTCCCACAAAATTTGAATCAATTGTTGTGGCTATAGAGGAAATAAAGAACCTCTCACAGTTTTTAGTTGATAAGCTCTATGCATCTCTCATCTCTCATGAATATAGGCTGAGTAGGTCATCAAACACATATTTGGAGCATGCTTTCAAGTCACAAGTTTCAATCAGCCATGGTAGAGGAAAAGGTAGATCAAATTTTAGAGGAAGAGGAAGAAACTCTTATAGAGGCCGAAGAAGCAGCCCATCATGCTCAAGTGGAAGAGGCTGCATTAAAAACTCAAACTAAATCCCATCTCAAAATCAGTCACAAGGTCAAAGGTATGACAAATCTCAAATCCAATGTCACTACTATAAAAAAATTTGGGAATTATATGAATGAGTGTAGAAAGAAGCAATATGATTTCAGTAAACAAAATGAAAATTTTACAAAAAAAAATAAAAAAATAATAATCAGAACCAAGTGCAATGTTTTTGGCATGTAATGTTGTAGAAGCAAGTGAAAAAGATGGATGGTTTTTAGATTCAGGCTGTAGCAATCACATGAAAAGCAATCTAGAAATGTTTTCAAGTTTAGATGAAAATATTAAATCTAATGTCACATTGGGAAATGACAACAAAGTGTCAGTCAAAGGAAAAGGAAATGTCGAATGTCTAACTAAACAAGGGGTGAAAAAGTATATTTCAGATGTGTATTTCGTGCCTAGTCTAAAACACAATTTAATGAGTATAGGGAAACTTTTTCAAAAAGGGTTTAGAGTATCTTTCACGAATGGACTATGCACAATTTTAGATAAATTTTCAAGTAATTAGCTTATTGCCAAAGTCAAAATGACAAGTAAAAGAATGTTTATCTTGAAGATTAAGCCAAATTTGAACATAGATTATGCTCAAGAACAACATTCAATGAACTCACAAGTGGATAGGGAAGAAACTACATGTTAGTTATGTAAACAATCTTTCAAGCAGAAATAAAAGATGAAAATTGGCTATGGCACCTAAAATTTGGGCATCTCAACTTTGGAGGACTAAATTTGCATTATAGGAAAAACATGGTCAAGGGATTTCCTTTAATAGAGAAACTAGAAAGAATATGTGAAGGATGCATCTTAGGAAAGCAACATAGAGAATCATTTCTAGTAGGTAAGTCAACTAGAGAAAAAACCCCTTTGGAGATTGTACATTTAGACTTGTGTGGACCTATGCAAATAACCTCAATCAATGGAAGTTTTTAATTTTTAACTTTTATTGATGATTATTCAAGGAAAACAGGGTTTTCTTTCTAAAGTATAAGAGTGATGCATTTGAATATTTTCATCAATTCAAGGCTCTTGTTGAAAAGAAAAGTGGATTCTATATCAAAGCATTGAGAATGGATAGAGGACGTGAATACATTTCAAAATATTTTTTAGAATTTTGCAAAGATCATGGGATTGACAAGCAGTTTACAGCTACATACACACCTCAACAAAATGGAGTAGCTGAAAGAAAAAATAGAACAATCATGTTAATGGCTAGAAGCATTTTGAAAGCCAAACATTTTCCAAATGAATATTGGGCTAAAGCTATATCATGTGTAGCTTATATAATGAATAGGTTTCCAACAAAAAGTGTCATGAATATGATTCCTAAAGAAACATGGACTAAACGAAAACATAATGTTGCTCACATGAGAGTATTTGGATGTGTGGCATATGCACATGTGCCTAATGAACTAAGAAGAAAGTAAGACAACAAAAGAGAAAAATGTATATTTGTTGGATATAGTGATGAAACTAATTCTTACAAACTTTATAATCCAACAACCAAGAAAGTTATAATGAGCAGATATGTACAGTTTGTAGAAGGTGAAGCATGGGATGGAAGTGTAGAAAAATAGTCAATATATTAACAAGTATACCTCAAGAGGAAAGTGAAGTTTCTATACCAAAAAATAATCCTACAAATATGACTCCTTCCACACCCATTCAAGCTTAACAAAGTGGTCAACAAGTGACACCATCATCAAGTGTAAGAGCAGATTCGCATTTACATAGTAACACTCAAATAAGTGGACACATACACCATTAGTAATAGGCACTCATAGTGCACATCCATCAAGTCCGCATTCTACAATTTCAAGTGACATGTCAAATCCTACATTGGCAAGCTTGAAGAGACAAAAAATTAGAAGTATAAGGGACATTTATGAGAAAAATGAAGGTGAAAATAATACTGATTAGATTTCTCTTTTTTGCATTTTATTCACAAATAGATGATCCAATACATTTTGAGGATGCAATTAAATATGACAAATGGATATGTGCAATGGATAAAGAAATTGATGCAATTGAAAAGAATCAAACATGGGAGTTGGTGAGTCTTCCAAAAGACAAGGATGTAATAGGAGTGAAGTGGGTTTATAAAACCAAATTAAATGCAAATGGTGTTGTGCAAAAGCATAAAGCAAGACTAGTGGAAAAGGGATATTCACAACAACCTGGAGTTGATTATAATGATACATTTGCTCTTGTAGCATGCCTAGACACTGTAAGAATGATACTTGCCATAACAACACAAAAAAAATGGTTTGTTTATCAGATGGATGTAAAATAAACATTCTTAAATGGTTATCTTGAATAAGAAGTTTACGTGGAACAACCACCTAGGTATGAGATTTTGGGTCAAGTGAAAAAATTCTAAAAGCTCAAGAAAGTGTTGTATGGACTCAAGCAAGCCCCAAGAGCTTGGTACAACATAATTGATTCATATCTTTTAAAAAATCACTTCAATAGGTGCAATAGCGAGCCTACATTATACAACAAGATGAATGAAAAGGTGAAATTCTTATTGTATGTTTGTATGTTGATGATTTAATATTCACAGGTGACTTATCAATTGATCCATTCAAAGGATTAGACATGAAGAAATAATTTGAAATGATTGATTTAGGTCTCATGAAGTATTTTCTTGACATTGAAGTGAATCAAAATGAAAATGGTATATTCAACTCTCACACAAAGTATGCAAATGATATTTTGAAAAGGTTTCATATGTTGAATTGCAAATCAACACCAACACCAATTGTCACAGCTTTGAAACTGAGGATGATAAAGGTTTCAATTTAGATTCAACTTTCTATAAGAGACTTGTTGGTAGTCCCATGTATTTAATAGCTACAAGGTTGGACATCATGTATAGTGTAAGTTTGATTTCAAGGTTTATGGAGTCTCTAAAAGACTCACATTGGAAAGTTGGGAAAAGAATCTTATGATATCTAAGTGGAACAAAGGCTTATGACATCCAATACTCAAGTTCAAATGAGTTCAAGCTCATAGGGTACAAGGATAGTGATTGTGCTGGAAGTATAAATGATAGAAAAAGAACATCGGGTTATGTTTTTCACTTTGGCATTGGTGTAGTATCATAGGCTTCAAAGAAACATCCTATTGTCACTCTTTCATCAGTAGAAGTAGAGTATGTAGTAGCAACAAGTGCATCGTGTCAAGCAGTTTGGATGAGAAGAGTGCCGAAAGAGTGGAAACATGAACAAAAGGAAGCAACAAAAATATATTGTGACAACAACTCAGCCATAGCACTGTCAAATAATCTAGTTTTTCACAAGAGAAGTAAACACATTGACACATGATATCATTTCATTAGAGAGTTGATCAACAATGGAGAGATCTTTTTGGAATTTTGCAGGTCTAAAGATCAATGTGCAAATATTTTCACTAAGACGTTAAGAAAAGAAGGTTTTGTCTATCAAAGAGAATCATTGGGCATCATACCATGCAATAGTTGTGATTAAGGGGGAGTGTTGGAATACAATCCCAACTCTGTGTGCCTTCCCATCCTTCCCCGCATTCCCACTTCTCCTCTTGTAGCTTCGTGTGGTGGTGCGGTGACCACCGCTGATGTGCTCTCCCTTCTTATGTGTGGCACGGTGGTGTGGTGTCAACCGTAGACCTGCAACTCCTTCTTCCCTCTTATGCGGCTGGGCGGTGACTTCGCAGTCCCACAAGGTGATCCTTTTGCTCTAGTGGTAGCGCAGTTAAAGGTCTTTCCTAGTGGCGTTTTCGACGCGAATGACAATCTGGCATCTGTTTCTATTTAATATGTAAAGGACTGTAGTTAATGAGATTTGATAGATATATCTGGGCATACCTTTCAAGTTTTTATTAATGTATTAATGACATTTAATTTATTTTTTTTTGTGATGTTTTAGTCTATTATATACATGGAGGTTTTATGTTTTTAGTAGTACAAAGAGAAGAAAAAAGTATAGTATTGCTCTACAGAAGCAAAATTGTGAAGAAACAGAGAAACAACACTCTTTTGTGGAATGAAATATATATGATTTGAAGATATAATAAAAATATCAGTTTCTGAAAATTTGCGTGTGCTTATTTTCTATGCTCTCTAATTTTTATTTTCTAGGTTTGTTTGTTTTGTTCTTTCTCCTCTGCATCTGCCCTTCACAGGGGACCAATCAAAGAACATCCCTAAGCCATCTTAGAAATGTCCCTGATATGGTTATGTGTAAAAAATGTTGGGATCATCCATATTGAACATATCATTGATTACTCATCACTGTACAAATGACTTAAATATTCATGGACCAAAAATACGTAGAAGATAAAAATCTAATTGACACCGATTATGAAGTTTCCATTAACAAAACTACATAAATGTTCAATTCCAACTTTCCTTGTTTGCAGGACATGATATATTTCATTAATACTTTTCTCTATGATATTGGAGTCCTTGTGATGAAAAGATTTGACTCACAAAGAAAAAGAATTGACTGGTAGGGGATTGGATTGCATCCAATCCTCTTCGAAAAAATTATAAATTCCCATAATGTTGAAATTGTGAGTAAAAAAAAATATGCCCCTGGGTGAATGTTATTGGTTATCGCAAACACATGTCCATGTTTTTTGGAAAATAAAACATCCAATCCTCTTGTCATAATCTATAAATTCATATTGTTTTGATGGCACACAAAAAGGAAACACGTCTTTGGGAGAA
>VDFB02128170.1:0-12790 GCA_007258455.2 Sequoia sempervirens | reverse complement strand
GCTTCATTGTTCGAACAAACGAACTGGAAGCGAAAAGACCTTAATATCTTTTTGTTTTGTGGGGATGTTAAGCATATCCCGACTCCTACACCAACCTTGCATCTTGCTCTGTCGAAGTGCAACGTCCATAGCTCTGAAGCTTGATCACTTTCCGGTTCTTTGACGACTTTTGGGAGTACTTGATCTTCATCGTAGATAACATAGGTGCCCAACCCCGTAGCATGGTAGTTGCCGAAAGGATTAGCATCTATATCTTCGCTCAAGAGAGCATCTTCTTGATTGGTGCGATCTCCGGTCGCTTTTTCTTCCTCCAGCAGCTCGGTACAATATATTTCCTCTTTAGTGAAAGAGGTATGAGTAGCCTCAAAGTTAATCATGGCTTCATCGGCCACATGTTCTGAATGCAGAGCCTCAAAAACTATTTTCATTTTCGCACCATGCTTGGTCCTAAGGATCATATGCGACCAGTCCAGAGAAAGATATCCGCCTACCTTTGAAGTGAATTCTCGGGACAAACAGAGGCCGAACATGGGGGGAACGTCTATGATCACAATGTCTTGCGGCACTGTGACGCTAGGGTAGGTGAATAGAATCAAGGGAAGGTCCTTGATGAGACCGATAGTCTCGACCTTGTTTCCATTGAGCTGCATCACTCCTGTGTTCAAAGGTTCATAGTTGAGCCCTAAAGCTTCAACTATCTGTTTTGGCATGACTGTGGTGCTAGCACCGGAGTCAATCATGGCATTGTGTAATAACCTCTCTCCCACAATGAGAGTTAGGAAAAAGGGTTTCGGCTTTGGCTTGTCCTTTACCTCAACAGGGGCTTCCACTGTGCTATTCGTGAGAACCTTGGTGGGAGGTGATTGATCAACAACCTTCCCTTTGAGCGATTGCTCCTTTGGTTCAATGATTGGATCCTCCCGAAGAGCCTTCTGTAGCAATGTTTTTTGCTCTGGAATAGCTAATATATCCCAAAGAGACACATTGGCGGATGATTTTTTCAATTGTTCCACCACATTGAAGGGTGGCGGATTTGGAGATTTCTACTCCTTAGCTCTTGTTATAACAATTTCCTTCCGCGGCGGGCATTGAGGCATTACTGCGGAGGTACTGGATATCTGGTCATAAGCACCTTTGGGCTGCGGACTAACTAGTTGTGGGACGATTGCTTTGCCCGTGAATCTCCTCTTCGAGCTGGTGTTGTAATCGGACTGCACTTGTGGTGTTTTAGATGTGGATGCATCATTGGCAAACACCGCTTTTTCCTCCTCCATCCATGAGAAGAGTGCGTGATTGGGAGCGATGTCCGCTTCTTGCTCCAATGATATCCCATGCATTTGTGCGGTGAGCACCGCGTTGTCCATCTGCGAAGAGGTGTACACATAGCTTCCGGGATTTGACGTTGTGCCTTGGCTGCTCTGCTTTGCCACCTTTTGTTGTAGGTTGCCATGCGGACAATTTTGGGGCATGTGTGAATCGCCACAAGGGAAGCGCCAGGGGTTGGTATCATCAATTAAATTATTTTGCCCCACAGTTAGCTCTCTACTCGAGCTTAGATTAGCACTCTGCGGTGGAGTGGGTACCGATACTATTTGATTTGTTGTTTGCGCCTGCAAATTTGTGTGAGCGCTTCCTTGGTACTAGTTCTGTTGGTAATAAGGCCTTCTGCCTTGGTAATTTTGATAGGTAGGCTTCAGAGGCACGACCTGGTTGCGCTTGATGACAGTTATTTCATTAACAATAGTCCACAACATTTCCTTGAACTCGCTCATCTCCTCCTTTGAAGAGCCGGATGTAGAGGCGACGTTCTGTGGTGCGCTCGGATATGTGTACATAGATTGAGGAGGAGCCTGCGTACTGGTAGAAGGCATCTCTTGAGCAGGAACCAATATTTCTGGAAATATGGGAATGATGGGCCGAGGTGGCAACTTCCTGGCGTCTATCAAATTGTTCTCCGCCTTGACAGTGGTGCTGTAGGCGTCCGGTAGTGTGGTCTCGCCTAAAGAATGGATCATCATTGAAATGTCGGGGTTGATAGACTTTAAATAGAACATGAACGCCAGATCAGGTGGCGGGCGGATATCAATTTGGATTCTCTACTAGCTTGTATGGAACTGGGCATTGAAGTCAGCCATGGCTTCGTGCGGAGCCCGCTTTATGATCGTCAACTGATAATATAGCGAGGATCGATCTCCATCGTTCGAAAATATCTGATAGAAAGGATCTCCGAGATCATCCCAGGTACTAATATTGTTAGGTTGTAGCATTCGGTACCAATCTAGTGCCTTGCCTTTGAAAGAGGCGGCGAGCAACCTTAGTGCTATATTTTGGTCTGTAACGCCATCTACCAGGCATACGTCCACAACATCTTGTAGATGTTTAGATGGTGTTCTTGAACCATCTCCAGTGAATTTAGGTATAGCTTTTAGGGTGGAAACCAGGATAGCGGCCCAAATGGCAAGCGCTACTGGTGCTACAAGAGGACTTCCGACGTCCCATGCCACATAATTTCTATTAACGATAGGCAACATGGCTAGCGGAAAGGGTGGAGGAAGCGAAACGTTTACTAATTGGGTCGCGGGCTGTACTATCTCTAATGGCGGTACTAATAGACCAAGATTTTTCATTTTTTGGGACCTAGTTATAGGCCGATGGCTCATACACCCTTCTTAAAATTAGATTCATTGAAGCTTGGTCCCACCAGGCGTGCTAGGAAAAAGAAAAAACTATTGATGCCAAAAATTGGCAAGGTAATAGCCCTTTGTGGGAAACTCAGTTTATGGGGGACTTATTGCGCTAAACTAAGTAACCTCCGGATTTTTAAAGAAGCTGGCTTCTTCTGTATTTGGTTTTTTGGAATGGAAAAGGAAGCAAATATAAAAATAAAGGATCTAACTAAGGCGATGCTCCAAAATTTAGATAAAAGGCATGATAAATCTATCCTTTGGATATGATTTAAGGGCTCGTTCAACAATCTTCTATATCCTAGAATAACAAAAATTAAAGATTGAAGCATGAACAACTCATTCAATGACAAAATAATTTTCACACCCATTTATTGAAAAGAGTCAAAGACATGATCTAAACCAATAAACTTGCATTCATATTATAGAAGTTCGGCAAATAAACCATTCAAACAATAATGGCACAGTATAAAGTTTATCAATAGCATAAGAAAACAGAGAGGCCGAGCAATGGCACAGTTTGTGAGTTCTTGCAATAATCTAAACAATAAAAGGCCTGATGTCTCTCTAAAATCTTGTAATTCTAAACCTTGGAACCTTTTAATTCGGAACCCCTCCTCCGAAGCAAAGAGCAGCATATATAGTGAGCCTTCCCATCGCCTGGGAGCAATAACTGAAAGATTCAGAATCCTGAGCAATGATGCAGTAGTCGTGCTTCCCCAGGCCGTTGCAACAAAAAAATATTCAGGCCATAGCATTCGGTCACTCTCCCTCTAGGTGCATTCCTTGCAAATGATAGCAGTGGTCTTGACAAAGTCCTGAGCAAACAAGTGTCGCCATCTAACATTGGCAGTTAGAGCACGTGGCAACACATCGCAGCCCATAGCTCGCTCCATCCATCGTGTTGAAGAAGCATCCGTAAGGAGACAGATGATAGCATGGCGTAGCTCGTAGCTCATTCTTCCCTCCCTTCATTGAAAGCTTGCGCTACGGTGACACATAGCAACAATGTTTACTATAGACGCCGCTTGTGGGGCCCGCCAAATCTTTACGCCGATGGGAGCTACGTGGCACGTGGGTAGGGCTTGATGAGGAAGTGAAGGGAAGTAGTTAAAATAACCCGCGATGGAGACAAGTGGGAGCATAGCGGGAGCCGGTAGAAGATCAAAGGAGAGAATTCCCTTGGAGAGCGCTGAGCGGACAAGTGGCAGAGGCCGCGGTTATTTATCAAAACGGGCCAATGATGTTCGTTGAAGGCATAGGCCCACACCTAGCAAAAAAGCAAAACCCGAAGGGAGCATGGTGAATTTTATATTCACATTCAACACTTAAAAAAAAATCACTAAATTGAAAGAGAAATGTAGTTCACAATTCAACCTCCTAATTTGAAAGAAATCACCTTGTTTTTGGTCTTTCAAATGCCAAGATCTTACTTTTTTAATACCACTTGTAATGAAATAACTTGTACAAGAGAAGAAATGATAGGAATTATGCTGCAAATAATTTATAATATTTGAGAAAAATAAGCCACTTCCAAGGGGGAAATCCTCCAAAAGTCTTCGATAAGAACACAATTCACAATATGATGGTCAAAAATTAATCACTAGCTTCTATATATACCATACTTATGCCTTGGATGCCACCCAGATCGACTTAACTACCTATATAAGACTATATAGATAATTAAATAACTTAATTAAGGGTTATGCTAGCCACAAGTTGGCTACACATATCCCAATACAATCAATGGGTTAAGGGCATAATATCATGAGTAGCATTGTTGCAGGCCCCATGCCAATAGTTGATTGTATACCCTTGAGTTTTTGCAATAGAGGCTAGGTTGATGTCTCATGGCATTCTTGGTATATGATGCAATGAGGGATAATGATGTAGGAAGGAGTTGTGCTATGCTAATAACCTACATTCTCACTATAGGATAGTAGTAGTGTGACCCTCTCTTTAACACTATGTGCAACACAAGTCTTACTTGGATTCGATTCACTAGCAAGCTGCTCCATATGTTTAGTAGTTTCTGATATCATCTCTTTGAATAGTGCATTCAAACCATAACATTGTGGCTCCCCTAAAGCCTTCAATCGTTATGTTGCTTCCAAAGCATAATTCTACGATGCCAATACCCTCACCAATAGCTCATGCTATATGTGTGTGGTCAACCCACCAATAAACCATTCTTTTTGTATGGTGATGTCAATGTTGCATGGAATATTGGTGATCGAATTCTTAAATGTAATGTCCCTGTTTTAGTCATACGCTCTTCTGTGTTTGATAGCCTATTTCCGAAAGCCCGTAGGCCAATTAGAAGCTGAAACTAGGGTTTCCACTTTTGGAGGAGGTTTTGAGGTCTTGCATATGAGAGTTTCTAATGCATGTCTGGTGGAGCTTTCTGGGTTTTTGGAGAGCTTCATGATGAGGTAACATGCATGGCAGGATATTGGCTTGCATTCTCGGCTGTTTTTGGAGGCTTGCATGTTGGAATTTTTTAGTTTGGATTCTGGATTCCTTCTGGGTTTTCAGAGAGCTTCGTGATGGTGTGACATGCAACTGAATCAGAGAATTTTTTTGGACTTACTATTTTTAGTAAGTTGCGACGGCTGCTCAAAATGTGGAGAAAATGAGTTTGGAACAACTTACTATTTTTAGCAGTATGTTATTTTTAGTAAGTTCTATTTTTGGCAGTGCTATTTTTAGTAGTAGTTTAGCAATTCAGAGCAGTGGTTATTTCTGGCAGGTCAGATTAGGCAGTTGGTCTTTCCAACATTCTTAGAGCTATTTTTGGCAAGTTGGAGTTGTGTTGGGCGTCATTTGGTGGAGGTAAAATATTTAAATATTCTTGGCTAAGGTTTGGAGGATGATCTATTGATAAAGTCATATTTTAATGCTTTTTATTTGGGACGCCTAGCCTTGAGATGATAATATTTTATAAAGTGAGATAATATTAAGGCTATTTGGGACGCCACTTGGAGAGATAAGTGATTTTATAATATTTATTAATTAAACATTTTGGGGGCCTTATTTGATGAATTAATATTTAAGTGAAATTATCTCCTAGGCAAATTGGACGACTTCATAAGGGGAAAAATATTATAATGTTTATTTATATCTTGGTGGATGCCTAGGAGAAGAAATAAATGTTTTTTTTATAAAATATTTCACTTTAGCCCTTGGACACATAGCCTGGAGGAGATAATAATATTTTATAAGGTATTTTTGCACTTGATGAAGTGGGATGCCAAAAGCTAATGTTTTATTTGCATTTTTGATAAAGTAACTCTCCTTTATGTGAGGACGCCTAAGACAAGGAGACTAATGAAATTAAAATGAAATGCAAATACAAATTGGGCGCCCAAATGAGAGGGAAATGAAATTGAATTTGGAGACAGAAGGCTATAAATAAGAGTGCTGGGCTCTTTGTTTATTATCCATTGCTTATCATAACAAAATGTTGCTGAAATTATTTCAGAACCCTTGCTTCAAGGAATGCATACCTCCTAGCTTATATCAGTTTCGTACTTGAGAGATAGTACCCAGTTGGTTTGAGACTGCTTCTTCATTCAGAGGTTGCAGATAGAGCTTCACAGAGATGGCTTCATTTGATATTTGCTGATTTTGGAGAGTTTTTATCAGTTTGGTGATGCTGGTGTGGTGCTTGGCTGAAGCACATTTTCGATCATAGCTCCTTGCTCAATTTTTTGTTGGTTTTGGGTATTGGCCCATTGTTCAAGTCTACCTTGGGCGCCCCTTCTAGCTAAGTTTCAGATTTTAATATGCAGATTTGGATTTTATATTGCAGAAGTCGCCCTTCTTGAGGCCGTACCACTTCATCTTGCCTAGCAAATGTTTAGATAATTCATAGAGTTGTTGTTGCAGCTATTTCTTGGTTTGTACTTGGTCGCCCTTCTCATATGCTTCATTTGCACTTGGTTTGACATCATTCGGAGAAGTATTGGCGAAGTTACGAGCATAAAGGTGAAATCTGTACTTGCTGGTTTGAGTTTTCAGTTTGCTGCAAATTTATATCAGACCTGTTATTTCAGTCATTTTGGCCATATTTCATATGCTGGATGTCAAGTACTTGTTAGGAGATTATGCTCTAACCATTTGGTGATCATAGAACATCTATATCTCATTGCTTTTGCAAGATTATACCTCATATTGTAACGCTGAATCAGTAGTACTGATCAACTCTTTATATTTCTGCAACTTACATTTCGTATTCCCACTTTTGGTGGAAGAGGCTGGCCACGCCGCCTATTTTACTTATTTGCAAAATCATATTCCCACGGCTGTGGAAGAGACTGGCCATTGCTCAGTCTTCATTGTACTGCATTTAGATCCTCTTCACCATATGTTAGCACCTCACCCATCTTGGGTCTTGAGTGCACATCCTTGGTGTTGAGTTACTTTCTAGCATTGCATCGTTATCAATAGATTCTCCGCCATATGGTAGCACCTTACCCACCTTGGGTTTGGAGTGCACATGCTTGGTGTTGAGTTTACTTTTCAGCATTGCATCATTTTCAATTCTTCCTTGCCATATGGTCGCGCCATACCCACCTTGGGTTTGGAGAGCACATACTTGGTGTTGAGCTTTCCTTCAGCATTGTATTTCCTTCAGTTGCTTCTAACGACCCTCGGCCATATGTCAACACCAATCTCATCTTGAGTTGTGTGTGCATTCTTGGCGTAGAGTTACTTTCCAGCAGAGTTTGGTTTTAAGGCTAATAGCGAATTGTTGTGTGATTGCTTGAACATTGCAAAAACAAAAAAAAAAATTGGTTGGCTTATTACAGTGGTATCAAAGCCAAGATCCTGCCATCCTGTGCCCATCAGTGTTTAGTTGACAGATGAGTGTTAGAAAAATTCGATTCTACACCAGAGGCCAGAACTGAGTTTAGTATAAGCTTTCAGAAGTTTGGAAGATGTTGGAATTTTTGTTTAGAAACCGTGAGAAGTCAGATTCAACTATGGCACCTGAAGAAGGAAAAATTAGTGTTGCCACAAGGGAGTTCATTGGATATGCCGAACAATACAAGAGGCAATGTGAACATGAGGCTGCCATACTCCGTGAAGAATATCAGAATATGACAGATGAGTTTAGGAACAATGTTTCATTTGACTCCTATTTGAATTGTGTGGCAATATTGAAACCTGAAAAGTTGGCTATGGTCAACTACATCAAGAAAATGATTAAATAGGAAGCAAAACATGCCATAGTGGAAGGTTCAAGGAAGGAAGAAGAAGTGCCTGTTTGTGGATTGCAGCCCACAAATGAGCAAGCTGAAGAGAAAAATCAGTCAACTAGTATTGAAGATGGCACAAGCAAGGTGCACATGTCACCTCAAAAAGATCGTGAGCTTGATGAAGAAACCTTGACAGTTGAAGAGTGTGTGGAAGAGCCCCATAATACTCCCCTAGACTTGCATGTGATAGCAAGTGATGAAGATCAGTTCGGTGAAAAGAACATAACAACAGTTTTGAGTCCTAATGAAGATTTATCCAATGACGGTCTTGAGATTAAGGGCTTCACAGAAGATGTTGGAAGTACTGTTGTGTGGGATGAATTCGTAGAAGAAGAGCACGATGAAGAAAATGCTAGTGGTGTCTTTGAACCAGCTTATGATCATTACCATGGTGATGTTGTTGGTGGTGATTTCGATGTGTTTATACCTTTTCTTGTTGAAGAATTGGTGAAGGATTATTCCTTTCTTGCTGTTGTTCAAACCTCTCAAGAGTTTTCACAAGACAAATTTTTGACAAGTAGCCAAGAAGACCTCTTTGGTATTCATTGGGCTGCTAATGAAGAAATCAGCAACATACCTATTCATGATGGGTTTGTTGAAGATAAAAATAATTAAGTAATCAAAGCAGCCAACTTTGATGACTCTTATTTCCAGTACAATGTTGGTGACATAGGTGGTATTGGGTTTGATCATCAAACTAAGCTCTTGGAGAAAGCTACTAATGAAGATATCAGTTTAAGTGAAAAGGGGAGTGACTCATTCAAAGAGTCAACACTTCAAGAGGAGCATGATAAGCATTTTCCTGTTGATCATCTCAATCAACCTATCAGCATTTGGGACCCGGGTGTGTTGACTTCAAGATATGGCAAAGAACCTGTGTGGGATAAGTTTCCCTTTGATCCTGACGAAGACCTTTTGGCTCTTGAGGATGAAAGGTTTAACGAGGCTCTCAAACACAAATCTGATTTACCCATTCAAGAAGCTGATTGCAAGCAAAGGATCAAAGAAGTTGTAGAGTATGATCCTCTTCATAGTATTGAGCATTCTCAGCAAGTTGGTGGTGAAAAACAAGAATGTTGGAGCAGCTATGAGGGAAGCAAAGGCAAAAAAAGAAGTTCTGATTTTCAGTTGCAGCCTATCAGCAGTTCACCATCTTTGCATGTTCATGAGTGGGAAGATCAATGCAAAGTGTCTTTTGAAAGGGAAGTGCAAGCTCTATTCCTATTTGATCGCACACACAATTTGGTTGAAGATCTCTACTGGAAAGTTCAGTTTGAAGAGAGACGAAGTGGAGTTAAGGATGAAGTTGCTTTTCCTAATTTGCAACTTATCAAAGACTCCTTGGAGACATTGAAATCAGATTACATACACTTGATTGAAGATCGGGATCATGCCATTGAATTTGCAAAGAAGACCTTCAGTGCTTTCCAAGGAAAAGAGAGAAAGGTTGATGAGCTTACTCATGAGCTTGAATCAACAAAGGCTATGTTAGAAGAAACTAAAGTGGCATTAATGGAGGTAGAAGATCAATTTGCTGATTTCAAACTGTCCAAAGAGGAAGAGAATGCACAAAGAGCTGATAAAATCAAGCAAGTGATTGGTGAGTTTGATAGTCTTCGAGAAGAGTATGATCTTGAAAGCATTTCAAGGGAAATAGAAGTTGCTTGTGCAGGCTTGGAGCAGCAAGATGAAATGAATGACTTTCAAGTTTTTAACAATCCTCTCTTTGAAGTGGGTGTTGAGGAAACTTATGATAATCCTCTTTTTGTGATGGAAGATGGACCAGAACATGGTGTTTGCACTCTTGTCAATCCATTCCTTGGGTTGAGTGATGCTAGTCTATTTTGGGAGTTGAATTTGAAGTCATCATATGTTTCATGCTCTAGTGTTGCTGAAGCTTTCATGGATTGGTTTCAAAGGTTCATTAGTGGGGACGCCAATTTCACAAGTATGCACTTGATTTTGACTAGCACACAGAGATGTGTTATGTTTTCTTTCTGGAGTGTTAGAAATTATTTTCAGTTGGGTATCCATGCTTGGGATCCTCAACTTGGCTTAGTGGAACTAAGTACTTGTGGAAAGATGAATTCTTGGAGGAGTAAGGGTTCAATTTTCAGATTCTTTGATGCTGTCCCCATCCTTATCAATCATTCGTTGGTTCCTTTTGCTCATCATATGGTGGATTGGAGAGATATTTTGAGCAAAGGGTGGTTTTATGTGGGGTTGGAGTCTCTTGAGAGGATGTTTTCAGCCTTGGGTATGAGCAGATGTGATATTTCAAACGCTGATTCTCAGTTTAGTAGCAGTTGTTTATCTCCTTGGATGTTGATTTTCCTTAAATCAGATCTCAAGTTGACCACTTCAGCCTTGTTTGGCAGTTGGTGCATTCATCTTCAGACCTTCCAATCTCTTGCTAGCAATGAATTTTGGCCTCAAGTGGGAGAGATAGGGATGTGGAGTGATTTGAGTCTGCATTTTGATAGTATTCAAGTTCGTCTCAGTGGCTATCTTTGCACTCCTTGTACGTATGCTTGGGGCAGCGAACCAATGCTTGGTTTGGTTTGACTTTTTGAGACTCTTGAAGAGAGATTGGTGAAAAATTTCAAAAGACTTCTTGGATATATCAGAATTATTCAGAGGAGGCATTGTACATATTTGGAGAGTTTTGAGAATGAGGCTGCTATGACTTTGCAAAGAACTGTTTTTTCCTTTGCAAATAGCTATGAAGGAGTCACATTTGCTGTTGTGATTCGGTTTGATGCTTTGAGGAGTTATGTTGATGAGAATATTCTTGAGTTGTTCTTTGTTCTCGGAATGGTGAATGACTTTGACATTGCTGATATTAATTCCTCAAAGTTTTTTAGGCATGAGATGCTGCATGATATTGATTTCAGTCCTTCTAGAGTTTTCAGCTTGAGCTTCATTGATGGTGACATTTTGGAGTTACAAGGGAGGTTGGAGCAGTTTTGGCACAATGTTTTCGCTGATGTGTTCAGAGTGGAGTAGCATCAGCATGGTGGGTCTTTGCAGAGATGGGCATGGGACCCTGGGATCAGTTGGAGTATTGTGCAATTGCTTGAGGACAAGCAATTTTGGGAAGGGCGGACTGTAATGTCCCCGTTTTAGTCATACGCTCTTCTGTGTTTGATAGCCTATTTTCGGAAGCCCGTAGGCCAGTCAGAAGCTGAAATTAGGGTTTCCACTTTTGGAGGAGGTTTTGAGGTCTTGCATGTGGGAGTTTCTAACGCATGTCTGGTGGAGCTTTCTGGGTTTTTGGAGAGCTTCGTGATGAGGTAACGTGCATGGCAGGATATTGACTTGCATTCTCGGTTGTTTTTGGAGGCTTGCATGTTGGAATTTTTCAGTTTGGATTCTGGATTCCTTCTGGGTTTTCAGAGAGCTTCGTGATGGTGTGACATGCAACTGAATCAGAGAACTTTTCCGGACTTACTATTTTTAGTAAGTTGCGACGGCTGCTCAAAATGTGGAGAAAATGAGTTTGGAACAACTTACTATTTTTAGCAATATGTTATTTTTAGTAAGTTCTATTTTTGGCAGTGCTATTTTTAGCAGTAGTTCAGCAGTTCAGAGCAGTGGTTATTTCTGGCAGGTCTAATTGGGCAGTTGGTCTTTCCAACATTCTTAGAGCTATTTTTGGCAAGTTGGAGTTGTGTTGGGCATCATTTGGTGGAGGTAAAATATTTAAATATTCTTGGCTAAGGTTTGGAGGATGATCTATTGATAAAGTCATATTTTAATGCTTTTTGTTTGGGACGCCTAGCCTTGAGATGATAATATTTTATAAAGTGAGATAATATTAAGGCAAGCCACTTGGAGAGATAAGTGATTTTATATTGTTTATTAATTAAACATTCTAGAGGCCTTATTTGATGAATTAATATTTAAGTGAGATTATCTCCTAGGCAAAGTGGATGACTTCATAAGGGGAAAAATATTATAATGTTTATTTATATCTTGATGGATGCCTCGGAGAAGAAATAAGTGTTTTTTTATTAAAATATTTCACTTTAGCCCTTGGACGCATAGCCTGGAGGAGATAATAATATTTTATAAGGTATTGTTGCACTTGATGAAGTGGGATGCCAAAAGCTAATGTTTTATTTGCATTTTTGATAAAGTAACTCTCCTTTTTGTGAGGACGCCTAAGACAAGGAGACTAATGAAATTAAAATGAAATGCAAATACAAATTGGGCGCCCAAATGAGAGGGAAATGAAATTGAATTTGGAGACAGAAGGCTATAAATAAGAGTGCTGGGCTCTTTGTTTATTATCCATTGCTTATCATAACAAAATGCTGCTGAAATTATTTCAGAACCCTTGCTTTGAGGAATGCATACCTCCTAGCTTATATCAGTTTCGTACTTGAGAGATAGTACCTAGCTGGTTTGAGACCGCTTCTTCATTCAGACGTTGCAAATAGAGCTTCACAGAGATGGCTTCATTTGATATTTGCTGATTTTGGAGAGTTTTTATTAGTTTGGTGATGCTGGTGTGGTGCTTGGCTGAAGCACATTTTCGATCATAGCTCCTTGCTTGATTTTTTGTTGGTTCTGGGTATTGGCCCATTGTTCAAGTCTACCTTGGGTGCCCCTTCTAGCTAAGTTTCAGATTTTAATATGCAGATTTGGATTTTATATTGCAGAAGTCACCCTTCTTGAGGCCATACCACTTCATCTTGCTTGGAAAATGTTTAGATAATTCATAAAGTTATTGTTGCAGCAATTTCTTGGTTTGTACTTGGTCGCCTTTCTCATATGCTTCATTTGCACTTGGTTTGACATCATTCAGAGTAGTATTGGCGAATTTACGAGCATAAAGGTGAA
>VDFB02128168.1:0-22125 GCA_007258455.2 Sequoia sempervirens | reverse complement strand
TACATTCTGTTTACAACTTAAAACTACCATAACAACTTATGACAATCAAACAATTCAGTCTTCAATTGACCAGGTCACCATGCACCTTCTATTTCCCACACTGCAAAGGCTCAGCTATGAAGACTATATCAAGGACAAGTCAGCAGTGATATTCATCCTATGGGACTTCAGTGTTGAAGGAAATTTTAGCCTTGACCAAAACAATGCCATTGTTGAAGCCATTTGCATTGAAAAATAGACAGGAAACATCACCAGAAGGTAATAAAGTCATTCATATGTAAACTTTTTCTCTTCTGAACCAGCACCTCAAATCACTATCCATACAAACTATGTTTCTAATACATAGCATTTTGTTGGCTTTACAGGAAACTAGGAATACAGGAGCACAGATTTACATTGTTCAGACTTTTACTTTTTTGCCTTTCCATGCTCCAAGACATTTCACTGGTTTTCACATGTTAAAGACATCTTTGGTTTTAAAATACTCTATTGCTATTATACATTTAGACACTTCTATAGGTTACTATGTTAAAGTCTTCTCGAATATGGACATCTGAAACTCTAATTTTGTTTTTGCATCTATGAAGACAATGGTTCTCTATGTACGTCTGACATATATGTTCAATAATTATTACCCCTCCATGCATAATTCCATTCAAACTATATAGTTTAAATGTTCCCTTTGCATTCTTTTTCCTAGCTTTATGCATTGTACTTTATAGTCACTTTTCCATCATGCATTCTAATGTATAGAATACACTCCTGTATACACAAATCCATATGTTTCTTTCGCTGCATATATGCATATTTACATGTATATATGCCTCTATGTCCATATGCACATATGCACATATTCATGTATACATGTATTCATCTAAGCTTCTACGTATCCCTGTATGCAACTGCGTATACATGCGTCCATATATTTATGGATGCGCTACTCTAGCCTTGTACCAATTTATTATGTTATATGGATATCGCATATAGTAACACTAATTAGCTCTTCCACTGTACATAGCAGTTGTTTTCATAAATGCCAGATCGAGCTTATATGTATCAGGATACATATAAACTCACACTAAAAACTGCTGAATTATGATCTCTATTGTCCCATTTTCATAGACATGTTACTATTGCAATCAAATGTGTAAAGCATTCGTGTTCAAAGAAATTAGATTCAGGAATGGCAATATGTTACACAATCTTCTCTTATGCCTTTATAGCAGTTTTTCCATTGCATTTCAAGAAAACCAGAAACTAGAATTTTATTCATATTATTTCATCTATGGCATTTACAACTTTTCCAATAATTATTACAAGCATAGAGTTCAGTGTTGAATAGTTCTATTGTTCATGTCATGGCTTCAACTTTGTTCATGCCAAATTGCATTATCTGACAAAGTTAACATGCAAAAACCAAAGTGTCCATTGTGAACACTTATTGCATTCCATGGGACCACATTTCTTTGAGGAGTTTTTTTGAACAATTTGCTTCCCTTGTATATGTTTCCATATTTTGCATATGTGCCTATGAGCACATTAACTATAATAGTTCACAAAATTCCTTTATCCTATATGCTTTCATCATAGCGAAAAAAGTTCAAAGCAATTGCAGAATCTAAGTTTTGAGAACACAGGCTTACAGAACACAAAAACAACACACACAAAGTAATAAAGATGCATAGCAAGTGGCTTAACTCTATATTAAATGACCAAAGTACCCTGTCCATGCATGGTCACCAAGCCACTCCAGTGCGTTCACCTCCAACCAGATGTCATTTAATGCATTTAATTTGCATTCATGCATTGCACTCACATTTTCCTGATATTTTAATGCATTTAATCTGTATTCATGGATTACGTACCTCTAGCCACCAACTTTCAAACTATGCCTTTGCTTAAATTTATTTAATCAATTTATGCGTTCGCATTTTCCCGAGTTTTTAAAACGAAAATGATTTATAAAGCTACTCAGTCGAATAGAAAAATAGATATATGCTAATTTTCCAATATATAAAATAGCTCTCCAAATGCAAACTATACAAACAAATAAGTAATATGTTTAATGGCGAAATGTGATTGGCCAATGCTGCCAGTTAAAAGCATTCTGGGCAAATGCATAGGAAAATTAAAAATGGGTTCACAGGAAAGAGCTTTTGATTCTGAATCCATATGCATACTTTGATTCAAACTAGTGGCTGAAGGTACATAATCCACTGATGCAAACTCAATGCATTGAATGGCATCTGACTAAAGGGAACGCTGTTTGCATTGCTAGTTACTCTTTGAATATATAACAAGGTTCAAGGAAAAAACTCTCATTATCACACATGTTCACATAATTTTCGTTCCAAACCTCTCTTTATGAGACCGCTTTGCAGTAATAAAAAATATACAAACTTTACAAGCCTCACATGCAACCATGCATCTTGCCCAGAGATACACATATACATGCATCCATGTGTACTGTAATACATGCATCTATGTACACATGCAACCATGGATATATGTATCTATGCAACTTCATATGCAATCCATGGATATTTCCATACATGTATATTGAAGCATTTATGTATCTAGCTATGCATCTATCTATCTATCCATGCAACTATGTTTCTATGTATTCTTATACCTATAGGTGCATCCACGCATATATGTATCTATGTTTCTATGTGCAAATGTACACATGCATCTATCCATATATGTGTCAATGTATCTATGAATACATCTATCCATAGATACATGTATCTACGCATCTATGGATACCATGATAGATGTCCACATCCATGTACCTATGGATACATGTATCAAGTAGCTCAGTTCTAGGTCTTGACTCTACAACAAGAACATCTCCTATGACTACACAAATCTGTAGAATAAGAAAACATGAAACACTCAAAGTAATCACAATGCATCTCTAGTCACTTAAATCTATATTACATGATAAATCCACATTCTGTTTAATGCATTCACTTTGAAACACAATCAAGTGAACAGCTAAATACCACTTTCCAAATTAAAAAAAACAACTTTGGAAACATCAACTTCTAGAATTAAATACCAATATGCACAAAGCGATCATATTACTCTAACTAGATGACTATGAACTACATGTTACCTATGCAATCTAAAATCTAAAGATACATACCATCCTTATGCACCTATGCACAAATACATACTGTCTAACATATATACATAATTACATGTACACATATATACATGCAAACCTGTATACATGGATGCATACAAAGACTATGTTTCATGGGATTATTAAAGAGTTCACTTGCTTTCTATATGGTTCCATACTTTGCATGTGTGCCTATGAGGACAATAATTATAGTATCCAGAACTAGAAATGAGTTACTTGAGGCAATAAATAGTTTCTTTCCTCAATTTTCTCTTACTTTAGAGGTTTAAAGCACACAGTGAAATTGGCAATGTGAGCAAAAAAAAATTGTGGTTCACTTGCTCATTGGTTCCAAAGCTCTCTTTATAGCACAGTTGTGCATTGCCTCCAAGACTCAGATGAATCCTTGGTATTTCAAGGAAAGATTCAATTGGATAACACTAAAAATAATCTAAACTATGATTTTATAATCAAAGTATCCAAATGCATTGCAGCAATGCGAAACCCAACTTCCATTTAACATGTACAATGAAAGTAAACAGAATGAAAAATGCATTTGCTTCAAAGTTTTTAAAGCAATTTCAACAGATTGTCTATCCATTGTCCAAAATATGGTTTTCTATCAGCATAGTCCTGAACCTTCTTTAGGTCTAACTGCCATTTCTTGTTAATTCATTTTGACGGAAGCGTCAAAATGTGCAGTGTTCCCAAGGATAATTATACTTATTTATCTCTTTTAATTGTTATATATTCAAAGACTAATTACCAATCCAAACAACCTCCAGTTTAGTCAGATGCAATTCAATGCATTAATTTTGTATCAATGAATTATGTACTTTCAGCCACTAGTTTTAATCAGAGTATGCATATGGATTCAGAATCAAACTCTCAAAATAAATGCATATATAATGTGTCTTTTCTTTCATTTCATAATGTATCTATGTATCCATAGATGCACCATGCATATATCGTATTTATGCATATATCTTGTCATCTCTTTATGCATCTATCTATATATGTATGGTTGTATCTATGGGTACATGTATACCTTGATTTATGTATATATGCACCTATGAATTGAAAACAAACATCCACGTATATATGCATCTATCAATAACTTGCATGGATACATGTATATATGCATCTATGGACTCATGCACCCATGTATATATGACAGCTCATTGGTTCCAAAGCTCTCTTTATAGGACAGTTGTGCATTGCCTCCAAGACTCAGATGAATCTTTCATATTTCAAGAAAAGATTTGAATGGATAACACTTAAATTGATCTAAACTATGATTTTATAATCAAAGTATACAAATACATTGTAAGAATGCAAAACCCGACTTTCATTTAAGATGTACAATGAAAGTAATCAAAAGAAAAAAATGAATTTGCTTCAAAGTTTCTAAAGCAATTTCAACAGATTGTCTAGCCAAAGTATCCTAGCCACCCATGGCTGCCAAGCAATTCCAGTGCCTTCCCCACCAGCCACATGCCATTTAATGCATTTGCTTCAATTATTTTGACCTCTCCATGTGTTCGCATTTTCCTGATATTTCAATGCATTTAATTTGCACTCATGGATTACGTATCTCTACTCGCCAGTTTTATAAACTATGCCTTTGCTTAAATTTATTTAATCAATCTATGCGATCGCATTTCACTGATTTTCAATAACAACAATAATTTATAAAGCTATTCTAATAAATAGAAACAGCTAAATGCTAATTTTCCAATATTGATTTATCAGAATAGTGCTAGTTTTCCAATATAACAAAATTAAAAGTTATATGTTGACATACATTTATGCATATTGTCCATACATGCATATATGCATATATGCCTTCATCCATATTTGCATGTGTATATGAATACATCCTTCCATGTAACATATGCATTTGTACCTATATGCAAATATGCATACATCCATGTATACATGTGTTCATATCTCCATCTCTCCATGTAGTTCTGTTTTTTGTGTATACATGTGTCTGTTGATGCATCCATGCATATATCTATGAATAGCTCTACGTATTTCTCTCTCCATGTATTTAATGTTCTCCACTGCATCAGCATTTGCATGTTCTCAGTTTTATGATCTTCCATATTTATTTTTTCATAGTATATGCATAAGAACTTCCACTTTGTCTTCTGTTTTCACTCTTCTATCCATAAATATCATTATATTTTTATATCCACTCTTCTATTGTCGCATTTCGAGGAAGCTCAGGGATCTCAGTACCTTGTTTAGTACGAAGGAGAGTGAGAAATGCAACATGGGTCTTTTTTCTGTGTTTATATTGACGGACTGAGCCCTATGATGATTTTTAAAAGCATAACCAATACCAAACTAGACATTCTTCCACCCCTTGTTGCAAGAAATAATCACTTCATACCCTATTGATTCCATTCATTTCCATTTCCACCCTTGCACATCCTTTCTTCTCAAATCAAATACATTTCAAAATCCATTTATTTGCTTGTGTTGCATCATACCAATGTGTTGCATTCCTTTTTTCATTAAATCCAGCTCTCTCATTGAAATTTTCATTTCTTGCATTTAATTGTAAGCATATAACTTACAAATGATAAATTCATACCATTTACATTCCCATTCATTCTCATATCCACCATCCCATATCCTTGCCTCCCATGTCAAATACTTTTCATAACTTATTCATACACCTTATTTGCATCTCACCATTCTCTCAATCCGCTCTCTTTGTTCCACTTGCATAACTCATTCTTCTTTTTAACACTCACATATCTTTATCTATCTACACCTCAAATATACCTTCATCCATCACAACAAAATTCACACCATACCAAACAAAGAAAAAAATGAAGAAAATATCAAGGTTATGCAAATAAACACTGAGGGCTTTGAAAATAACACTCATAACATAGAGTTGTATTCAAGAGTTATTTTCAAAATGTCTTTTCTAAACCTTGTTTATTACAGATCCCTAAAAGCGCGTATAACAGTTTCTTCAAGCCTATAATGTGTAATCAGATTTAACAAATATTTACATGTTTCCATGCATTCAAATGCATCATTAGGTATCCTTTATACACTTGTTCAAAAAACAATATTGTATATGTTTCAAATGCAAATTGTTCCTGACATTTCTCGCTTTATGCACACATGCATTTATAGATTGTTCTTTGTGTACCAAATTACATGGACACATCTATACATCCATGCATGCATAAATGTTTACATGGATCCATATATTTATGCATTCCTTCGATATATGCATTGCTGATATATAGTTTGTTTTCCCTATTTTCCTTTCGCTTACTACTGCAAATGCTACTTGAGCCTCAATGTGCTTTGACAGATTTGTATTTCTACTTGATTTTAGTGTTTTCCATTCAAATTTCTCATTCACATGTCATGTATGCTTTTCACTCTTCTTTGCATTGTGTGCACATGGATACATGTATACATGCATGCATGTATACATAGATGCCTCAAGCATTGTTACAAATGTTTAAGATTATTTGCATTCAATACTTGAAACAAAATAATAATACATTTTTGCTTCCTGGATAAGATCATAAAGGAAATTTGTTACTGCAAATGTAAACATGCACCCATGTAAAGGTACTAGTATTCATTGGTGTTTCTCTTTTGACTCTTGTATCCTTAAATATCATTATATTTTTATATCTATTCTTCTCTTGTCACATTTCGAGGAAGCTCAAGGATCTTGGAACTTTGTTTAGTCTGAAGGAGAGTGAGAAATGGGACATCAGTCTTTCTTTTGTGTTTGTATTGAGACACTCAGCCCTATGATGATTTTAAAAAGCATAACCAATAACAAAATAGACATTCTTCCACCCTTTCTTGGAACAAAAGTTCATTTCATACCCTATCGAATCCACTCATTTCCATTTCCACCCATGCACATCGTTTCTTCTCAAATCAAATACATTTCAAAATCCATTTATACGGTTCTCTTGCATCACACCAATGTCTTGCATTCCTTTTTTCTCTCAATCTAGTTCACTCATTCAAATTTTTATATCTTGCATTTAATTTTAAGCATTAAACTCGAAAATGATAAATTCATATCATTTACATTCCATTCATTCTCACATCCAGTTTCACATATCCTTGCTTCCCACATCTAATACTTTCCATAAGGCATTCATATACCTTACTTGCATCTCATCATTCTCTCAATTGCTTCTCTTTGTTGCACTTACATCGCTCATTCTTCTTTACCACCCTTACATATCTTTATCTATCTATAGCTCAAATATACCTTTATCCATTAGAACAAAATTCACACCATACCAAAGGAAAAAATGAAGAAAATATCAAGGTTATGCAATTAAACACTGAGGGCTTTGAAAATAACTATCACAACATAGAGTTGTATTCAATACTTCCTTTCAAAACATTTTTTCCTAAATCCTGTTTATTGCAGATAACTAAGAGCACATATCACAGTTTCTTGGAGGCTAAAATGTATAATCAGATTTCATAAATATATACATGTATCCATGCATTCAAATGCATCGTTGGATATCCTTAATACCCTTGGTCAAAAAACAATAATGTATTATTCTTTTGTTTCAATCATAAATGTTTTTTTTATATCTTTCAAATGCAAATTGTTTTTGACATTTTCTAACTTTGTGCACATAGGCATTTATAGATTCTTGTTTACTTACCAACTTACATGGACACATGTACACAATGTATTGCTGCTTTGTTTCAGTCAGTAATGTTTTCTTAGTTCCTGTTTAAGATGCAAATTGTTTCTAACATTTCTAACTTTATGGATGCAGGCATATATAGATTGTTCTTAACATACCAAGTTACATGGAAACATGTACACATCCATGCATGCATATGTCTTTACATGGATCCATATTTTAATGCTTTCCTTTCATATATGCATTCGTACTAACTAGTTTATTTCTCTTGTTTTCTTTCATTTAATACTGCAAATGCAACTTCAGTCTCATCACGCTTTCAGGCTTCCTCAAGTGCCAAGGATGCTTTTCACTCTTCTATGCATGTGTGTGCACATCAATACATGTATACATGCATCCATGTATACTTAAATGCTTCAAGCATTGTTACAAATGTTTCTCTCTCAATAATTTGGATGCAAAGTGCTACAAACATGTAAATTATTTTACTGTACCTACATTTTATCTTACCTAATAAGATTCTTTATATCTTTTCAAATTATTTTTTGTTTAAAATATATACACAAAAAAATATTCATTCGTATTACATTAACAACATTCAAATCTAATTTATAAATAAAATCAATACCTTTGTACTGTTTCATCTAAGAATTTATCGTAATATTTATTCCACTTATTACATTTCAATAAGTTAAATTATTACATTTCATTTTATATATACACAAATTTAATCTTAGGTAGTAAGGTTCTTTATTATATTTTTGCAAATTACTTATTGTTTATTATATAAACACAAATTTTTATTCATATAACATAAACAACATTATAATCTTATTTATAATAAAATCAATAGCTTTCTAGTCATTCATCTAACAATTTATTGTAATATAATTACATTGTTCTACACACAAAAATATCTTATTATATTACATAGACAGGATTTAAATCTTATTTATAATAAAATCAATAGCTTTATATAATACTAACCTTCATACTACATTAAAAAAAACATTGATTAATCTTACAAAAGTTCATACTCAAATGAGCTACCCCTATCAATCTTCCACCTTACACTACTATTTCTATTAGCACTTGCATAATGTGATATGATAAACTAAAATAACTCAATTGTATTAATTAACATAGCATGTGTTTTACAACAGTACACTAAACATAATTTTATTTACAAATAGACATACAAGCAAACAAAAGAAATATGGTAAATTTTGTTTCACCATGCATATAAATATGGGTCATGTAAACAATGCATTTTCCTTTTTTGCCCGCACACATGTTTTTTGTACATAGTTCCAAATGATATTTGATGCTTTAAAAATATCTCTACATCAAAACTTTGTTCCATTTAAAATGACTAATGAATTTTTCGATCAAAAGGTTTTCTAAAAAAATAAAATTAAAAAACATTGCACTGGTCATTAATAGTTTATTTATCCAGTTTTCTTTCATTTAATACTATAAATGCAACCTGAGTTTCCCCCTGCTTTAAGACTTGTTCACATGCCGACTATGCATCTCACTCTTCTATGCATTATGTGCACATGGATCAATGTATGCATATATGTCTCAAGCATTATTACAAATGTTTCCGATTGTTTGCATTCAATAATTAATACAAATTAATAATGAATTCTTGCTTCCTAATTAAGATCATAAAGAATCTTCCTTCTCACAAATGTATACATACACACACAAAAAAACAAGTATTCATTGGTATATCTATAAAAAAGTCCACGTATACATGGTACCCATAAATAAAATTTCCCATGCATCCATCCACACGTGTTACTTGTTCACATGTCCCTATGGACCATGTTGCCCATGCACCCTAAAAATTCCATGCATTAGTGCACAACTAAAAATTACTTCAAACTTTTTTCTAGCACAGATAGTGTGTCTTGTAATGTGATGAATTAGCTCAAAGGCTTGTTTTTGAATCAACATTTTTGAATCACACCTCCATTATGTCATCGAGGGAGATAAAGAAGCTTGTAACACAAGAAACAAATGCAGATAACTTTATAATATATTGCAAATATATCCTTTAAAGAAACTGACGTAATCTTATGCATCAAACTGTAATCCAATCGTAGCTTTGCAATTATATGATTCAACTATTAAAACTTAAAACATCTTTACACACTCTAAAAAGCTGAATTCGAATACAATAACATCTTTGACATTGAACATTGATCCTTGGAAATTGAAATCCAAAATTAAGTGACTGAAATATGAACATTTGCTTGGTTATTTATCAATTATCATGCAAAATCAAATAAATGTATGAAAACGACCCCCTTTTTTTTCCTTACATGTTACAACTTTTTTAAATCTTTCTTTTTAACAACGGTTGTGTGGGAGATGGCAGGGTGTTCCCTGCAAGCCCCCAACAGAGTGGATACATCACTTGATTCTTGTTACCCTCCTTTTGCAATCCTATTAATTGTTATACCATGTGGCTGAAGTTGGAGACATCTGTGGTCACATATATGTCTTCATGCTCTTTCCTCTTCATCTTCTGTCAAAATGAAAGCACAAGAAGAGTCACAAAACGAATTGGATGGGCAGTTGTTGCATTGGATCCATTCATATACAGAGCCCCCAACACAATCTAATCATCATGGAAATAAGTGTATCATAACTCTGTTCAAGATTCTTGACTTGTAAAAGCCCTCTCTCGATCAAGTTTTAAAATCCTAGCAAAATCCTTAAATGATCGATTCTTCAAATTGTAGCAAGCTCACTAAATCTATGTGAGTGCTAATTCAATTCTTGGAATCTGAGTTGAGCATCAAAGGTTTTCGTAGGAAGATATTTTCCAAAGCTCTGTTGGATAACCCGCACTTTAGTTTTTGCTCCATTCTACCTCACTCGTCATGAAGTTCTTTTTGATGATTGCTATGTTGTAATTTGATAATTTTTTCAAACCCTAGTGCTAAGTGTAGCAACCTCGCTCAATCCAATCCCTCTCTGTTGTAATTTATAAATTTCAAAACATAGGAAGATGATTAGATTAAGTTCATATATTTCTAATCCTTGGAGTGTAAAATGTGCTTTGAATATAGGAGAATTACCATGCCCTAAATTGAGTTGGAGCTAGAGATATGGCAAGGGTTGAGAGGAACTGGGAGCACCTGGTTCTAGCCACTTTGCAGTTAGAGCTGCTTTGCAGCGCAGGGCATGTAGGTGGCAGAGCATTAGCAGGGCTTGTTAGCCGTGTTCCATGATCTCTAGGGAGAGGCAGTAATATTGATGCCATTCTAGCAATAGATGGATCTTGTTACCTTTATAGTATCTCTAGCATTCAGCCATATCCAATTGCCCTTAACAAAGCACTCGTGTGAGTTCACCAGCAATCACGTTATCATCATTTTCCTCTACTTTATTCTATATATGTCTTGGTAAGAATAATAGAAATTAAGTGCATTTGTACTAAAACAAAAGGGCACCTTATATGATGTCCTTAATTTCGCAATTAGGAAATTCCTTTCTAATGGTAAACCACTAGTGCCCCTCCCAAACATTTATATTCTATTATGCTCTCAAGCATAGAAGCAGAAAATCTGCAAATAATCCCAATTTTTAAAAAATCTGCAGGCTGGACGATTTTTTCCCCGATTCCCATTTCAAATAGTGAAATTTGTTACACATCAAAAAAAAAAATTACCAAAAAATGCATTAATAACCTGAAAAAAAATGTGAATAAAATCACGCTGATTTCCACGTGAAAAAAAACCATGAGACCATACCTTGTTGCTTACTATTATGCTTTGATAGATTTTTTCCAAGCATCCATAGCTTGTTTGGAAGCACATGTTTTAGGTTTTTAGCCATAGTAGCAAGGCAGTGAACTGTTTGAAAAAATGCCTCAAAGAAATGTGGTCTCATGGTGATGGAATGTCATGACAATCCATAGCAATTTGCTTGTCATGGCATTCCATCACCCTGATAACACATTTCTTTGAGGCATTTTTTTCAAACAGTTGATTAACTTGTCTATGCTATTGCTTGCTATTATTCTTTGATATATTTTTTCCAAGCATCCATAGCTTGTTCGAAGGCACTTGTTTTAGGCTTTTAGCCATAGCAGTAAGACAATGAATTGTTTGATAAAATTCTCTAATAGACATGTATGAAAAATGTGGTAGCATAGACAAGGCAATGAACTCTTTTGAAAAAATGCGTCAAAGAAATGAGGTCTCATGGTGAATGCCATGACAATCAAAAGCATTTTGCCATAGCATCCATAGCTTGTTCGAAAACACTTGTTTTAAGCTTTTAGCCATAGCAACAAGGCAGTGAACTGTTTGGCAAAAATGCTTTGGTAGACATGTATGAAAAATGTGGTAGCATAGACAAGGCAGTGAACTGTTTGAAAAAATGCCTCAAAGAAATGTGGTCTCATAGAATGCCATGACAAGAAAATGCAATTGGGAGGTGCTCCTAGCTATTAGTTATGCAATGTGAAGTAATTGCATAACTGTTTAGGTTGACTTTGTAAAATCTATATTGTAATTGAAATTTTTCCATCTATCAGCATTTAGTTCTTAGTTATGCAATGTGAAGTAATGCTTTGAGTTTGAAAAATGTGCAATGCGATGTAATCAACGATATGAATATAAACTACAAAAATCTATTTTTTACAATTCATTATTTACACTCTTTATTTTATTTGCTCTCTATATTTCTATGCTATGGAAATGCCTTCAATTTCAAAAAAATAGTTTTTGTCTCTTGTTCTATAATTTTTTACCTTTTTTTTAAATCCGATTTTTTCAAAACATCTTATACTTTTGGTTTGCCGATTTTTTCCCCAAAAGATTTTTGTTGCTATCTCTCAAGGTTTTAAATTTTATATTTCTGGATTTTTGATTGTGTATGAGTTTTTTCATCAACGTTTCGGATCATACTCAATGATCCATCATTAGGATGATTGCTAATTATTATTGGTTTTCCCATCATCAGGATTCAAAATGTGGATGGATTCTTGGATTGTCATTTATGCCTATCAATTGGTTTTCCCATTTTCAAATAAACAATGTTTACAACCAAATTCTCTATATGTTCTCTTCGGCGTACCTATTGCACCCCAAGGTGCGATTGCTGGATTTAATACATTTATATTCTATCTTACTATCACGGAAACTTTTTTCTAATTCATGGCTACATGCCTTTTACCTTAATGTGGGAACTTCGGCTAACTAGCGTCACTTTTTAAATTAATGTCTTTCGTCGAAATTTAATGTTTGAAAATGACAACCGCGTAAATAAGTGCTTCCCAGTCCCATCTTTCAAAGGAAACCGCGTAGAGAAAATTGTATGGTTATATCCGTGCCCACCTGTCTTCCGTCCTTTCTACGCCTCTGTGGAGAAATTTCTACTTATCTTCGCCCCATGTTCTCTATCCTTTCTATCCTTGTGGAGAAATTTGTACTAATTTAATGCCTTCGCCCCCTGTCTTCCCCTGTGTTTGATTGAGTTCCATGGCAACGGGAAATCAGATTACCAATGCCTTTGCGGATATTCTGGCGCCGTCTGCATCGTCTTCAACTCGGACAAAAAGCGTGCGCTACGATGTATTCATAAAACATCGTGGCCCTGACACCAAGCAAACGGTGGCCGCTTCAATCTACGGTGCCCTCAAACTCATGGGAGTTGAAGTTTTCTTAGATGAGCCAGAGCTTGATCTTGGTGATTCCATACTATCTGAAATACAACATGCCATCACCACTTCTTTCCTTCATATTGCTATCCTTTCACCAAGATATGCAGAATCCACTTGGTGTTTGGAAGAGTTGTCGCTTATGCTCAAAACTGGCCGGACTATCATTCCTGTGTTCTACAATGTTGATGTCAATGATATCCGTTGGATAAAAGGAAGCTATGCTCAAGAATTTTCCAAGCTTCAAGCCAAGGGCAGATATCGTTCAGAAAAGGTTGAGGATTGGAAGTCGGCGCTGCAAATGGTTTCATATCTTAAAGGCCACATTGTCAACAGTAAGGAGTAAGTACCCAATACTGTTTTCCTTTCCTTTGGAATGATTTTATCACATGATATGATAAATAGTTGTTCTATGGATTGTCTTCTGGTTTAAGAGAAATGGGGAAGATTTATTATTATCGAAATGTGATTTGAAGTGTTTTTTTAAAGTGATTTCAAAATGAATAAGTGAATATCTAAAATTGTGTTGCATAATGATTAGAAGAAAAAATTGATATATGTTTATTTTGAATTTTAAAATTTGGGGGATTGGGTCTATAACTTCAAAGATCATTTGGATCTCTTTTGCATTTATAGATTTGAATTCAGATAGTAAATGATAAATTTGAGAATCATGACCAAATATCTAGAGATAAACTATGCTAATAGGATTAAATTGAAGGTGATTATATCTTGAACCATATTCACCAAAGAATATACTAGTTGTAAACTTGTCATTATATATAAAACATTCCAATAGAAATTGACTGAAGCATAAGAGGGAAAAAGGAACGGCATGCAATTTTCAATGTTCTAATACTATTAAATATTTTCAAATGTTATCATTTAATTATTATATTGAACCTTATCTTATTCTCACATATGATAGGTTAGAAAATTTATGTTAAAAGATTTAAAAATAATCATAACAATAAAACAAATTCACTTCAAAAAATGTGATTTCAAAATATTTTACTTGGTATCTTGCAATATTTTTTAAATTATATTTAAAAATTATTATGGTTTTAAAAATCAAAGTCATCTTGATAGCGACTTTCTCTTTAATGTGAGAGAGAATGTGTAGGAACTCAAACTATACATCTAGATGTTACATGGATTGCTGAAAAGATGTTACTAGCTCTTTTTACAATTATATTGAATGTATGTACTAGCATGAGGAAAAATAGTTATAAACTACCTTTGCAAGCATCATAGCTCTTGAAACCATCTTGCACCCATTCTTGTTGAAAACTACCTATGCTCTACACCCAGTTCATCTTATTGACACATAGTGGGTTTTGTACCAAACCAAGATGTATAAAATCCTATGATACCTCTAATTCTGAAATTATCAAAGAATATGATTTGAGTTCTCACACAACCAATAGTATTGAGGAGTAGAAATTTCAACCATCATAGCTCTCATAGTTATAAAATCACTATTTAGCCAGAGTTCATGTAGAAAGAGGCTCTACAATTGATCACCCATGCATGTTGATATGATGCATGCATAGTGGAAATTACAATAAATGCATCATTGACATTACCTCAAAAGAAGTCTTGAAATTTAAATCATCATCTAATTCTCCATTATTCTTTTTCCCCTCCTTTTTGTCGGTGCAATCTTTTTTGATGTGGTTGATCTTCCATAATTCCAACATTTTATTTTGACCTCATAGAGGACTTGGACCTACCTCTAGATTTGGATTTCTAGTTCTTATTCTTGCCCTTTTTTTCTTTTTGACCTTCCATGGACAACCAATACATCTTTGGTAACTCAATTTTTTTTGTCTTATCTCCTCAAAAAGAGGAGCACTTGCCACCTCTTCAAGCATTAGATTAGTGGCAATACTATCAACATGACCATAGATGGATTGCCCCAAGAATAAAATAAACAATATAATAGAGAAATACTTTGATATTCATCATTCATAGTAACATTAGTGGATTTCAAGTCTACAATAATGGTAAAATAGAGTCACCATCACCCATCTTCAACGAATGGAGCTTGTTCACCAATGATTTGTCTTGGTATAGATTTCTAACCTTTTTCCACAGGGCTTCTATGGCGGCTTCTCTCAAAACATTTAGGAGCATTAAATCCTCTAAATAGTCTTATCATGCTTAGGATTTTCTATCCAACATAGCCCAACCATCTAGTTGCATAGTTGTAGGTTTATTTCTAGAGACTAAAACCAACATATCTTGATCTATAAGAAAGTCCTCCATCTTAATTTTCCATTATTCAAATTTAGCGAATTGTTGGTTTTTTCCTCTCTAATCATGTTGAGGTGGTTGTCTTTCCTTAAAAAATATCACATTTTGTCCATGCGAGTACCACTTAAACCAAGATTAGTTCAATAAATCATTTTTCTTAACACTTAGGATCTAAGTTGATTAGGATTTGATACTAAACGGAAGGAAGAAAGATGCTGGAAATGCATTCTACGAAATGCATTCTACACTAATCTATGAGGAAAAATAATATAGATGAAATGCACCTTACACTATTCTATGGGGAAAGATAAATATAGAGACTAAAATTTGACAACTTCAAAAAACAAATATAACACATGTATTACATACATAAAGATACAAATAAAATGCAACAAATAGAATCAATTTCATTCATAGTATCTATAATATTTACAAAAAAATCATAGGCTCAAGCCTTTAAGAGAGAATAGTACATTAATCTAGTTTAGAAAAAAATGATAGCATAATAATATCTAAAAATACATATGATAAAATCTCCATCTTGTGCATTCAATATAAAGCCAAGACCAAAAACACAAATCAAAAATCACAAATTACAAATGGTTTGTAAAACCATCCAGGTTGAATTAGGCACCCAAATCTAGCACAATATCCAATGCACAAAATCATGCTTAGTTAACTAAAGATCAAATAGAAACCACCTCTACCAAGTTGAACACTCCATTTTGATTGTATGCACTTTTTTTGGTAACATGCTTATGAGAATTAAGCCATTCACGATTTTCTCGTAGTTCACACCTAAATACCCTTTTCTATATGGCATTTCCATTATAGCTACTCTTTGACATCTTACAAGTTGTCATAGTTGCATCTAGCAACTTCCATTACACATAGTTCCACTCTAAATCTCCTATTTACAAACTATAGGTGACATATAGAGCTACTCCAAGTAGGACAACCCAAATATGTGGGTGCATAATAAATAAATACTCTCTTTTCTTTAAGGTATACAAGTTTTTATTTCTTTATCTTGCCTTTTTCAGTTATATTTTAAAGGGCGTATAACTTTGCTTGTATGCAAAACATGTCATTATTTTTATTTTTAACCAAATTCTTTCACCTTATATGAATAAATGATATTTCTCTATTACTTAAAGATATGTTAAATAAGTTATATTGATTTAGCATTTGTCTTTAGAGAAAACTAATTTGGATGAGTTTTTTCTAAAATGTTTTTTTGTATAGTGATGAAGGAATGTTGAAGACTATTGTGAATTATGTACAAAAGTGCTCTAAAAAGACTCCATTTGTGGTGGACAAACATTATGTGGGTCTTGATGAAACCTTACAAGACTTTAAAAGAAGTGTATTGGAATCTTCTCAGAATGTAAAAATTGTGGGGATCATAGGTATGGGTGGGTGTGGAAAAACCACATTGGCCAAAAAATACTACAATGAGAAAATACAGTCCTTTTACAGATGTAGTTTTGTTTGCAATGATCCAGATGTACAAACTAAAAATTTGTATGAAAAGCAAAAAAAAATGTTCCAAGACCTTGGTGGCCCGAAAGATATATCATTTGATAATATAGAAGAAGGAAAAGCAGAGTTAGCAGAGCATTTGAGATCTGTTCAAGTATTTATTGTCTTGGATAATGTAGATCATTTAGATCAATTGGAGTCTTTCTTGCCAATAAAAGATAATCTTAAACAGGGTAGTGTGATTGTGATTACAAGTCGAAATTTGCACATTCTTACATCATGGGGGATCCCTTCTAATTCTATTTACAAAATGAAAGCATTAAATTCTAAACATGCCATGGAACTATTTTGCTGGCATGCTTTCCTACAACCATCTCCAAAAGATGGATTTGAATGTCTTGTTAATAGTTTTTTAAGATTCTGCCAGGGATTGCCATTATCCCTAAAGGTATTAGGAGGACTTGTGCATGGAAAGTCGAAGGATTATTGGGCTTCTCAATTAGATAAGGTCTCCAGATCATTGCCCAAAGACGTTAAAAGCATGCTAAAAGTGAGCTTTGATGCACTAGATGAGGAAGAAGAGGAGATATTTTTAGACATATCATGTTTCTTCATAGGAACAGAAAAACATTCGGCCATCACAGTGTGGGATGAGTCCCAAGGGAGTGGGGAGTGTAGTTTGCAGACACTTGTGGATAAGTGTTTGGTTGATGTAGATGAGGGAAACTGCTTAAGAATGCATGATCTGCTGAGAGATTTGGGAAGGGACATTTCAAAGACAAGGTCACCGTACCGCCTTTGGTCACCGGAGCAAATTACCCACATTGAGAAACAGGGGAAGGTGAGTTTAATATCATGTTTTCAATTGTATCCAATATTGCAATAAGTAAATGTTCGGACATTAATTGTTTTATAAGCTCACTGATTATTTAATTTTTCCATTTAGGGAAGCGTGCTGATTCGGGGAATTAAAGCCCAAACAGATGAGTTTTATGAGGACTTTGTGGAGCTCGTGAGAGGATCAGGTACAAGGTTTAGTAATGTCTATGTAGGTGATAGTTGCACCTTTTGTATTTATTAATTAATTGAAAATGAAATACCTTCATTTTTTATTTTCAATTTGTCAATAAATATGATCAAAGAGTGCAAATTATCCTACCTAAGTGTGTTGTCTTGCTCCAGTTGTTCTAATTTGGAAGCCTCACGAGCTCTAAATTTGTCAACTTCTTTAGCGAAATCCATGACTGAAGTGTTGTATCTTGAGGAAAGTTGACCCATGTGATGACAAGGCCTCTAGATATTAAACTGAAAAAATGGATATTAATTTGGACTCCATTGGAATCAAAGCATATCTTTTTAAAATCCTTTAGAAATCCTATTGACACAGGAAATGTCGATGAAACTTCGGCATTAATGTTTTTAGCTCTCTCAAGCGGAGGAGGTTGCAACCGCGTTACATATGTTTTATTAGGTCAAGATATTAATTTGAAATTGTCTAATGAGATAAGTGTTGCATTTCTTAACCATGGTAAGTAATAACTTCTTCTATTTCATCTTATGATGATGTACAAAGTCTTATTTAAAACATCACACTTAATCCTCTTTTAACACTTTGTTTAGAAGTCTTTTTTATTTAATAATTAACTTTGTTTGTTTTAGATTGTTATTGTTGTCCTCACTAAAAGAACAAGGCATGTGGAAGGCAATAGGTTTGTGAAAATTCCTTTGATACACATACACATTTTTCCTTCAAGGTGCCTCAATTCAACTCAATATTTTTGTTCATCTTAATATAAATCTTAAAATGAATCTTGTTATGATACATCATTGTTGTTTTTAAAGAAAAGTTTTGAGACAATACTAGAAAGGAAGATATTAATTGTTTTGCCAATTATTGATGGGAATGAAGGATGAAAGAGGAGAGATGATTCATTATTTGAAATGACTATGATAGTTTCTACCATACATGGGAGGGATCTAAAACATAAATAAAATGTTAGGAATTCATGGTAGTGTTCATATGGGTTAGAATAACAATGTTTGTTAAGTTAAAGTGAATTAACAACTCATGTAGCTTTTCAAGGTGTGAGAATAATTGGTTGGGATTGTATTTGAGTTATTTAAAACAACTCTTATAATTAGGGAGTTGTTATTATAATCTAGGAGATTAAACTCCTATAAAATTGTGTAATGACTACTACATATGATATGATATAGAATAAACAACAATCTTATCAGTGTGTAGTTGTATGAAAATTAACATGGTATTAGAGTGGGTTTAATGAAATGGGTTAGTGAGAGTGTTCTCCAACCATGTTTTGTGGAGTCAACCTTTGGGGAGGTCCTTTGCATTAGGGATGATATCTTGTTGATTAGGCTTATGAGTCAGACTAATCTTGTACTAGGACATAATTATCTCAAAGAACCATTTTGGAAATGATGCAAGCTCTTAAGCAATTCTTGTTGAAGTAGAAATAGTTTTAAAATCCCATGCAATGACCATGATTCAAATGAATTGGCCATGATTTAGGAATAACTATTTTAGATTGAAAATCATTAATCCAACTTGTTAGAACTTAAGAATGTTTATGGGAAGCTCACAAGAGGGTTTGTGTTCACTAGAAAAAAGGGTGCATGGTTTAGAAAGGATTGTAGATGAAATGGCTCAAGATCTTGTTGTATCATCTAGTAAGTTCTCCACTATCAAATGGAAGGGCTACTTGTTGCAAGTTCCTTGGCTCTATTCTTGTAAGCTCCAAATTTGGAAGAACAATTAAGGTAGATACGAGCACATGCACAACTTTCCATATATAATGTCTTATCAATGAGTAAATATAGAAGAGGTGCACCATACATAGATAAAATGGGGACAAATATATGGGATAAGAATTGCAAAGGCTTGCAAGGTGGTTTTATGGTGAATCCCTTGGTAGATGCCTTTGGGACATTAAAGAGCGAAACCACTAAGTTTATTTCAAATGACATGTTGAATGGAGTGCACATGCATGATATGTGTTGAGTGTTGGATAACGACAACAATTAAAACTATTATCTTATCTTAAGAAAAAAATTCTTTTCCTTTAAGAGATAATTCATAATTTCCTTAAAAAAAATCTAGATTTTTCTTTAGTTTGGTGGTGGTTGTTATCTAAAAGATATTACATATATATACTGTTTTGAAGGAAAATTTTAATTTTATATAGAAGTAGTTGTGTGAAGATTGTAATAAATCCTTTGAGAAATAATAATACTGATACTTTGCCCCATGAATATTTCCTTGGCATATTGTAAAGGTTTTACCACATAAATATGTGTCTTGTCATTTCATATTATTTTATTCAATTTTATCTTTTGTATTATTTCTTTGTAACTAATTTATGGTGCAATATTATTTTATTTTGTGGGATCATGTTTTTGCAACATGTTGGGGATTTACTGTTACACTTGGTGCAACTTCCCTCTATGGATTAATTATTCCCCTTATTTGGCTATGACACCTAAAACATACTTGCATGTGTGCATATGTTCCTTCGTCTACCTTACTCGACTAGATAAGCTACATGTGCTATTCTCCAAGATGTTGCAAATTCCAATGTCTTATTTATTCTCATGTGTGGATAAATTTATCGATGATAACAATGTAAATGAAGTCAATAGTTGAGTCATTGGTAATTTTGTTTTATTTAGTTTTCTTTTTGATAATTGGAAATTTTAGATTGTTGGGGGAATATACCACCAATATTCCATATTCACTCCATGTCAAATTGACTAAAGTCAAGTATAATTTCTAGTGGTGGTGCCAACTTCCTATGTTGTTAGAGATTGAGTGACAACGGTCAATAATAGTGGTTATAATTGAGAGTATTGTAAAAAAATCGCTACTAAGTTTGAAAAGAAGAAGAATGTAGATACCATTGCTATGGCAAACAATTGAATAGGAGAGCAACTAGCTATAAAGGTCATTTGATTGCTATATTTCCTGGAAGTGTGATATGATTACTCCTAAAAGGTCAATTGGCAACTCACCATATATGTTGGTTTATGGTAAAGAGGAAATATTGCCTATCTCACATGAATTTTTAGCTCTTGATTTGGTTAAACAACTTTAAGTTTTAGAAGAAGAGCCAATGCCAATAAGGTTAACACAAATGGATGAGCTGGAAGAAGTTAGAGATAAAGCCATGAAAATAATGGAGATACACCGAGCACAAGTAAAAAGGTTAAATTTTGACAAGAGAGTAACTGCTAAGAGTCTTCAAAGAAGGTGATGTAGTCTTCAAGTGGGATGAACTGAAGAACAGGTCTAGGAAACATTTCAAGTTTGATGCTTTTTGGAGTGGGCCTTATATAATTTTTGAGTGCAAACAACATAATCCCTTTCAACTGTGTAAGCCCGATGAAGAAGACGTACCAATCCCAATCAACATGATTCATCTCAAACATTTTTTTTGAGGTATGATCGGTCCTTTATACATATTAAAAGTTAGTTTTGTTTCTTTTTAAAAGTGTTGATCCAACACACAAGGTTCAAGGTGTCTTTCCTCTAAGTTTTGATGCACAGTTTACTTTCCCATTAGGAGACAATTGTGTTTAGGTGTTTATTTAGTGGCTTCAAGGTCTTGAAAGTTAGTAACCAAGTCTAGTTTTACGTTAGTTGTAGGTCTCCTTGACTCTCTTACGCAATGGAAGGTCTAAGGAAGCTAGTCCTATGAGTAAATTATCAAGCAAAAAACCCTCAGAGGTCACCAAATATGTTGAAATTTTTATTAAAAAGGTCATTAATAAAACCAAGAGGAGGTAAAAGAGTAAGAGGAGAAATACAATTATTCTAGATTACTAACTCTTAGGTGCCAAGTAGAGAAAAAGGAGGTTTAAGTTTTTCCTTCATCAAGACCCACAAAACAATTAGG
>VDFB02128167.1:0-26059 GCA_007258455.2 Sequoia sempervirens | reverse complement strand
TAAGTACCCTTGCTTGTAGCAAAAATTCCATTTCAATATCCTTATATGTTTGGAAGAAAAGATGCACAAAAAAAGTTGCAGGATGGAAAACATAGAGGGTTGTCCCTCGCTTCTAAATTCTTCTTCAAAGAAACTAGTTTTTGTTATGCAAACTATAATAAAATAGTATTTAAGTTCACCTTCATATTTTATAACAACCCTTACTTGCAAGAAAAATTCCATTTCAATATCGTTATATGTTTGGAACACAATATGCACAAAAAAAAGCTGCAGCATGGAAAACACATAAAGTTGTCCCTCAGTTCTCAAATCTTGTTCTAAGACAATAGTTTCTATTATGTAGAGTATAAAAAAATAGTGTATTAAAATTCACCTTCATATTTTATAACAAGGTCCATTACTTGCAACAAAAATTCCATTTCAATATCCTTATATGTTTGGAAGACAAGATGCACAAAAAAAGTTGTAGGATGGAAAACACACAGGGTTGTCCCTCACTTCTCAATTCTTCTTCAAAGAAAACACTTCATGTTATATATACTATAACAAAACTGTGTATTCAAGTTCACCTTCATATTTTATAACAACACATTACTTGCAACAAACATTCCATTTCAATATCTTTATATGTTTGGAACTCAAGATGCACACAAAAAGTTGGAGCATGGAAAAGCACAGGGTTGTCCCTCACTTCTCAAATATTGTTCTAAGACAATAGTTTCTATGATGCAGACTGTCACAAAAAAATGTATTCAAGTTCACATTCATATTTTATAATAACCCATTACTTGTAGTATACATTCCATTTCAATATCCTTATACATTTGGAAGTCAAGATGCACAAAAAAAGTTACAGGATGGAAAACACACAGGGTTGTCCCTCACTTCTCAAATCTTGTTCAAAGAAAACAATTTTTTTTATGCAAACTGTAATAAAACAGTGTATTCAAGTTCACCTTCATATTTTATAACAACTCGTACTTGCAGCAAACATTCCATTTCAATATCATTATATGTTTGGAACACAAGATGCATAAAAGAAAATTACAAGATAGAAAACACACAGGGTTGTCCCTCACTGCTCATTTCTTGTTCAAAGACAATAGTTTTTGTTCTACAGATTATAACAACACAATAAAATGGTTGGAGAGAAAAGAAGTATCCAAAATTCCACCTACAAATAAAACTTATGGCCTAATATATTAGCATATCTGGTAGTCCCTACTTGAAGAATCAATCCTTTAATAGATAAATTTAGAACAGAATAGCCAGTACCTCTTTGTGTGTTGTGGATTACAAAATCTCAGCAAAGATGGCTTAAAATACAAAGAAGAATACATTATATCATACATTCATGTTGCAAAAATAGAAGACACTTACATTGAAATAAAGATATTAAGGATCTTAGGACAGTCATAGAGGTAGATTGCTCTTATTGAATTGGCAAGATTAATAAGGTATCACCAAAAGAGGCTTTGAACTTATAAGATCTTTGTTTCTTTTCCTTAATGAATGTCATCTCTGTGAACATCAAAGTGCATAAATATTAAACTTAAGCTTCACATTTTATAACAATATTGAAAACTAGCTTCATATTTTATAACAATGCCAACTTGCAGCAAACATTCCATTTCAATATAATAATATGCCCGAAACAAAAAATGCACAAAAAATTTGTAGGATCGACAACACACACAGTTGTCACAATTTTTTCAAATGTTTTCAAATTTGATATGAGATAAACAATTTGCATCACACAGTCAAATATAAAAACATTTCAAGTCAATATTATAGATTCTAAAGAAAATTACAATCCACATTTAATACTGCTAGAACACTAAGAACTACATCAACCATTTATGAACAGGTATAATCTATGTATTATCATCATCTGGAAGGATTTGATGCACTTTGATTGTCAAGGTGGAATTGACAGCATACAACGTTGACACCCCATATGGATCTCGAACTGGACAATGTGGTTACGGCCAACAACCATTCCTCCACAGGACCCATGCGATTACTAATTAGAGATTCCCCCTTGAGGAATCTCATAAACCTCATGCTCGGTTGGTCCATAAGATTGTGCTTATGTATGATTATTGTTATTTGAATGCACACCTTCCGAATGCATCCAACTAGGAAAAGGTCTTGAATTTCTCAATAAAGAGACATTGGCCAATCACATAAATTTACAATCTCTTTCTAGATTGTAATATTGAACGTTCATGCCCATTTTTTCCCATACACCAAAGACGTTGTTAAAGAAGTGAGCATAATTATGATAGTTCAAATTTGTGTGATTTGGCCATTTTGTATTAATTCTCCTTAACATCTTTTCCTGCAACCTATATGGGAGACTCAATTCCTCAATTCAAGCAAGAATATTGCATGGAAGATATGGGTGGTATTTTTTCAACCAACTAGCCAACCATGCTCGTGAATTGTGCAACATATTCTATACAACCAAAAAAATAGGTACTAAAATGCCTCAAATGAAAGAAAAAACAACTTTTTTGGAAGGTACACCTACATTCTCTAATTAGAAAGACATTGTCAATGCAATGGAAACAATGAAAAGGAAGCGAGCAAAGTGGAAGATATAGATAATGTTTTCACTAAAGGGATTGTACATATTCTTTAGAACTTAATGAAGTCGCATGTGTAGTATCTCCAATGGGAATATGTAAATTCATGACTAGAACAACAGGAACCACAATTCTTGAATGAAAGACAACAAAAATTTCAACAAATACAACATTATCTAATTAGAAACACACTCTGAATGTTGGCTTCATTACATTCTTGGATTGTAGGAAACATTAACATTTTCATGATGAAATAGGTGGCAAGGGATAGTGTGTTTTTGAGCAGTGAAAATAATGTGATCATTCTATTTGTTGCATTCACATGAAGAAAGGCAGAAATGACATTTCGACTGCATGAAATAGTTGCTCAAAAAATTCAAAGTGAAACAAAACTTTTCATAGCAAACTAACTATGTACAGATAGTGTGTTTTCAAACTTGGAAAATAATGTGAGAATTCTATTTGTTACAATTAGATGAAGAATGGCAGAAAGGACATTTGGACTATATGAAATAGTAGCTCAAAAAATTGAAAGTGAAATAAAACTTTTCATATTGAACTAACTGTGTAGGGATACCGTGTTTTCCAATAGTGCAAATAATGTGAGCATTCTATTTGTTGCAATTAGATGAGTTTAACTAATGAATTGTAGAAAATATTTTTTTGTAGTTTATATTCATATTGCTGATTACATTCATTGCATTGCACATCTTTCTAACTCAATGCATTACTTCACATTGCATGACTAATAACTAGATGTTGATAGATGAAAAAATTTCAATTACAATATAGATTTTTACAAAGTCAACCTAAGCAATTATGTCTATGCTACCACATTTTTCATACATGTTTACCAAAGAATTTTATCAAAAATTTCACTTCATTACTGATATGGCTAAAATCCTAAAACAAGTGCTTTCGAACAAGCTATGGATGGTTGGATAAAATCTATCAAAGCATATAGTAAGCAATAACATAGACAAGTGCACCAAGACAGGTGATCAACAAGGTCATAATCTAGGAATTGGTGAATTTCAATTTAGTTTGAGTCATTTTTCATAAATAAGGTTTAGATGGAGCATTTTATATGTAATTAGGAGTCATGAGGTTCATTGGTGCAATTTTTGTAATAGCTAAAAAAATGAAAATTACAAAATTGCCAAAAGTTGCAAAAATGCACCTTCTTAGGAATTGCATGGGTCAAAGTAGTTCAAGGGCCGGAATAAGTTCATAATGGCCATCATACCATATTTTTGGTTTATTGGAGGTTAGTGGGGTCACTAGTGCTAAAATTATAAAGCATTCAAAATCTTGCATTTATTGCCAGCTAGTTTGCATGTTTTAAGTATAGATATTGGGTCTCCATAATGTAATTGATGGAGTTATTGGGATTTTTGCATGGTAAATATTTTTAATTCCTTTTTAAAATCCTTGTAGTCATTTTTTTAAAAAGAGACTAGAATAATATTGAAAAAATTCAATGAAAAAATCTGTTCTTGCTTGAGATTTATGTATTTTACACCAAAATCTACACTATTCCTAACTTTGTAGAAAGTCGTATAGGCGATATATTGCTCAGAGTTTGACTTGATCTAGTGAAGGATAGAAATAAGGTTATTTTGGTTCCATTATTGTTAGGATTCACTTATATTTATTCATCTTGCCGAACCCAGCAATCGGCGTCCCGGCGGTTTCGCCCTTCAGGCCGTAAAACGGTGATCCATTCAGAAGGCTTGAACTGGCGGCCGCAAACAACGGCAGTTTTATGTGTCCGGCACGTTCTTTGAAGTTCAAAAATGAGCGTAAGCCGTTGGGTGATTTTGCGCGCCGCCGCACGTTACCGAAGGTTTACAGCCTGGCGGCGGTTGCGAAAATTTAAATTCGCGAAAACCAGCAGCGCTTGGCGTTATTGAATTTTTTTTCGCTTAAATTATTCATTTTTGGAATATTCTTTTAGAGAGGCCAAATGGGGAAGTCAGAAAATGATTAATACAAAAGTCCCGAGAAAAATGGCCCAAATGAGGGCTTGAAGTGGAAGGAGTCTCAGCAGCATATCTTTCCCAAAGGCCGACCAGACTTGCAGGTTTTCATGACCGATTTACTGCTGGAATCATCTCCAAAAGTTTCTAAGAGTTTAAATTTAGGAGTTCAAAATATGCTCATACTGGGCTCTGTATGAGCACAAAGAAGAGCTTTTGAAATATTGAAATTCAAAAGAACCGGCTGGAAGTTTGTAGTATGTTGAGTTGGAATTAGATCCGAAATTAATGACGAGCAGGGTCAAATTGTTTACTATGTTTTCATTTATTTTGACAATATTAATTAAACACTGATGACTCGAGATTTATCTTACCTAGAGTCTCTTTAAAGTATAATTTTAACAAATTAAATACTTTACTCCACACTTTTTCTCAAATCAAATGTCATTGTCAATTCTTATTTAATTTTAGTCATTTCTGACCTTTTAAACTATTTTAAAATTCTTCATTTTCTCTCTCCTAGTCACATCCTCCATAATCCTCTTCTAATCTGGATTAATTTAATTAATTCATGATTAGGATGTGCACACCCTTAATCAGGGATTAATTTCACATCCTCCAACTTTTCCCACTTTCTTCCAATCCCTTATTAATTTCCTTAACCATGTATTTGCACAACCTTAATCTAATGAGCTTACCACATTTAGCATACCTTTTTGGTCAACCTTTACATGTTCCATATTTAGCATTGACCCTCTTTCCCATCTTAATTTTTAATTCACATTTATTCACCCAAGACTCCTCTCTTCCCCATGTAAAATTTTAATTCACATTTATCCTTCCAAGGCTCTCCTTATCCCCATGCAAGTTCTAGAACCTTTGACTTGTCACATCACTCACATGTGTCTAAGTCTTCTAGAACCTTTGACCTATCAATTCACCCACATGTGTCAAAATCTTACCTTTTTGGGAACCTTGTCTTATCCACTGGATTCTTCAAATCATGTGAATTTTTAATTCACATTTATTTCTCCAACTACTTTCCTCTTCCCCATGGAGATTTTTGAGGAATTCTAAAATTCCTTAAGTGTCACTTTCATTCTCACTTCAGAACAACAAGTTCCTTTTTGAGGAAATCTTCTCATCTCCCAATTGACCCCACAAAGCTAGTTTACAATTTCTAGGAGGAACTAATTTTTGCTGAAATCAAATATTTTTAGAAAATACAATGATTTAAGCCTTAAAATGTTCCATTTAAAGAGTTCCAATTGAAGAGGGTTTGATCAAACTAACTTAAATCAAACCCCCTTGGATAGACCCCTGCTAGTTTTAAACCATACCTATAACAGAGTCTCCTTTACACCTATCAAAATGCTGATAAAAACCACTTTTGATTTCCCTTTTGGGGGATCAAGTGAATTCATTTAATTTTTTTTTTGCAAGTATGTAGTCCTTATTATAAGCTTCCCAAAAAGTATAATTTTAAATAAATTTAATTTTATTATTATATTTATTTTTTAATTCTCGTGAATGTAGGTTTTTCACTGACAATCAAGCTCTTTATTCTACACATGTGGAAAAATAGCAGATTATTAAAAAAAAAATTAAAAATATTAGTGCACTAGATATTGAAGTCCTTGATCCATCAAAGAAAAAAGTTGAATTTTGATACATACAAAAAACTTACGCATTATACGTAGCACTATGTCTGAATTATAATTGATTTGAATTCAAAAATTGATTAAAGAAAAATATTCAATAAAAAACTATTTAACCAAGTGGAAGCACTAGATATCAGAGTTATGAATTTAAATTTGAAAGAATTAGAATTTTATCCTTCATGGAAAAAAAGTTATGCATTATACGGTGAGCATCACTTTTTAAAAATGTTGTTTTCTGAAAAAAACTAGTTTTTGAGGGAGATGGAAAAGGAAGCACAATTTGATTCCAAAAATTTTGAAAAAAATATATTTAGAATATATAGAAAAAATTTCATGAAACTCTAGTTTGCATCATCATCAAATTCCTCACGGTTTAGTCGCTATAGGTGCCTGAAAGTGAAGATTTAGTTAAAAAAATATTTCAGTGTCCAGTTTGGCCAAAAATTGTAAACCACTATTATGGGATGTAATTTCAAGGTACATTTCCTTCTTCCACATCATTTGTCCTTATTCCACCTCAATTAAACCTCATCACATCCATGGCCACTTCACCCTCCACATGTCAAGATGCAATAGCTTGTGATTCCTCAACTCAACATAGCCCTTCATCTTGGCCATGGTGGCACAATCTTGACCGTTGAATTCTCTAGAGAATTCAAATTCTTCTATAAATACCCCCTCTTCTAATGCACTTGCATAACTTAGTCATTTTTTACCCTTATGCTCTATAATTTGCAAGCCATCTTCAATCCATCCTCTTGCATTGTAGCACTTGTATTAGCTCATATTATCATCCTCATTGCATCCACATTGTCCATCTTGCACCCATCTTCATTACATAGCCATCCAAGGAGCACATATCTTCAACAACATCAAGGGCCAACCAAGGAATCAACATGAAAGGTATAATCAATATCCTTTTATCTTTCTTTTGTGTTTTATTCCTTAGGCTAATCATTTGAGGTGATCTTGTGTTTTGCTTTACATTCTAGTTTAGTTAGTTTGCATACTTAGATTAGGATAAAAACACTAGGCTCACAGGCACAATGAGTGTTTGAAAGCGTCAAGAGTTGGGTGATTAAGTTATTGGTGTGTAAAGTCGAGAAAATAGGTCTACAGACCTACTAGAAAGTGTAGTTGGTTGTGTAAGTTGCACCCGAGTTTGGATTTAAGAGTCAAACCCCTATTTGAATCAAGTTGAGTTCTACTTGTGTTGTTCAAAACCACCTAGGTCTTGCATCATATGGCTAAAATCCTAAAATAGGTACTTTCGAAAAAGCTATGGATGCTTGGAAAAAATATGTCAAAGCATTATAGTAAGCAATAGCATAGACAAGGCAATGAACTATTTGAAAAAATGCATCAAAGAATGAAATTCCATCACCATGAAACAACATTTCTTTGAGGCATTTTTTCAAACAGTTCACTGCCTTGTCTATCCTATGGAATTTTTCATACATGTCTACCAAAGTATTTTATCAAACAATTCACTACCTTGATGTTATGGCTAAAATTCTAAAACAAGTACTTTCGAACAAGCTATGGATGCTTGGAAAAAATCTCTCAAAGCATAATAGTAAGCAATAGCATAGAAAAGGTAGTGAACTGTTTGAAAAAATTCCTTGAAGAAATGTGGTCTCATGGTGATGGAAGGCCATGACAAGCCATAGACAAGGCAGTTGACATTGTGAAAGTGGACTTCATAACATTCTTCCTCATGAAATTACAAAAACATTTCAAAACAAACTAACTCACATGGGACAGTTTGTTTTCCAACATTGCAAATAATGTGAGCTTTTCTTTTACACAATGCACATATGGAATGAAGAAGGGAACTACTATGAGAACACTTGAAAAGAAGTGAGCAATGTGAAAGAGATAGATAAAGTTTTCACTGAATAGATTCTTCTTGTTCTTCATGGGTTGATGAAGTACCATGTGCACTATTCTTACCTATAGATGAAGGTTCACTAACTATGCTTGTGCGATCCTTAGTAAGTCTTGAAGAAGCAGTAGAGGAAAGGCATGTTGGTCGACATTAGCCTATCACCATAGCCAAATTTTTATAAGGAAGCATGGTAAATTGCTTAAGGTCATACCAAAAATTGGACTTATGTATGCATAGTTATTAAATTTGAACCATAACTTTCATTGGGTTTACACTCGCAAAAGATAGTCGCCAACAAGGACTTCTTTCCCTAGATTGGAATGCTAAAGTGAACAAAAAAATCCAAAAAAGAAATTAGAAAGTTTATGATGTGGTACAAGCATAATACTAGAAAAGTAAATTTGCAATACCATTTCCTATTACAATATAGAAATTGAAATGGGTTTTCTCATAGTCACCTGTATAAGATATTGTATCCTCTGCCACATCCCTAGCAGTTACACCTAAAGTCTCGCATTGCATATTGAAATTCACATTCAAGCTATTGTTCAAACAGAAGGGAAAGGAGTCATGTAGAGGGGTTCAATGATCTAACTGTTCTATGGTAGGCTTCGTACGTTGGGTTGCACGTCGACGACAATCCCTACTTGCACTAAACCATGGACGCATGTAAATAGTATCAAGATTACGACTGAATTCAAATGATAATGCATTTGATTGATGTAGGTCCTATAGAAACCTCTCCATGCATTATGTGTATTATTGCACCTGTTGTAGACACTATGGCAGTGTACACATCACTTTATTCAAGAGTTTTTTTGTCATTCCAAAGAGACATTTTGAGCACATTTTCATCATATACATGAGTGATAGAAGGAGCTTGTGTAGGATTGTTTTCTTCTACGCCCCCCTGTGACAATGTCGTGTTCAAATATATCCCTCTATCAATTAGTTGACCTCCCCCATCTAAATGACCACACAGAAGAAACTTGTATTAGGCAGTAGAAAATGTAAAACAAAATTGACTCTTCAAATTGAAATTAACTTACCCTAGACCACCCCTTCAATGGTAGATGCTCTTTTAATCAAGTCAGCAACCTTCAGGACATGTTTGCAAGTGTTCCCTTGCAAACTCCAAAGGAACTCACAAACAAAAAGGTGCTCCCCAAATTTTCGAACAAGGTAGTGGTCAGACCTACTTTGAATTTTCACCTAGTACCATCCAAGATTTGTTTCATCAGGAATACAATGATTATTTGGAATTTCCTTGGCCCACTCCAAACTAGATCACATATTTAAATACTTTTGGTTCATTAAAAAACCTTAATGTTGTAACTTTTCCTTTTGCCTATACAATGGTTCCATTTTATACACAAGTGTGTAAAACAAATAGTCCATTCTCCTAGTGCATTTTTAGAATGATCACACAAGTACCAAGTTTTGAGTACGCAATGGTACCACTCAATGGATGCATTTGTATCCTAGTTGGCATGTGGGAATAGTCTACAATTTTTTTCCCACATGGTTGCAAAAAACAAATCCAATAGTCAAGTAAACCACAATGTATTAGAGGTAACATCAAAGAATGTGAATCGTCTAAATCTTGCGAGGTGATGGAAATTTTCATCTCACCAATTCGACCTTCTCCTTCATACAAGGTCTTGTTAAAGTAATCTAAAAATTGGGGTTGGGGTATGTGCAGGATCATCATGGAAAAAACATGCCCTTAAGTGGCGAAAACTTTAGAAAAATTAGAGCTAGGAAACTTGACGTAAAAATTTGAATAAGTTATTTATATTATTTAAAATATATGTAAGAATAGAATCTATAGCAAATTGAATGTAGTTTCTAAACTACTAGGTTTATATTTTTTTTAAATCTATTTGGTGAAAATTTGAAATTTCAATGTAGTAGTACTTAAATTTCAGGGAAAAATAAGAAGTAGGTGTTTGTCTGACCACCCTAACCACAATAAAATGATAATTATTTTTTATAATATTTTAGATATAAGTAGAGGAATCATGTCCTAATGTGATGCATATTTTTCTGTAATTTTTTTCAAAGTAAATTATTAATTATGAATTTTTTATTATAACTTTGAAAAAATATAAAAAACCCGTTATGTCTTACCACCTTAACTTGGTCAAAACTTCATGAAATTCAATTTTATTTTTTTAATCCTATAGTATGCAAAGCATAGAATGTGATGCATGTTTCAGATTCAAAAAATCGGATACTATTTGAAAGCTATAGATGTTTTTCAACTAGCCTATCAATTAGGACTTTAGTTGTAATTCAAATAGAAAATGAATAATAATTATTTATTAAATTCAAAGTAAAGTATAATTTATATTGGTGGAAAGCTAAGAATATCCTTTAAAAACCTTTTTTGTTTCATTAATTTTGGGTAAAAAAAATTCCTAAAAGAAAGAGTTCAATAGTTGAGTGATGTTATCTTCACTATCACTGATTGCCATCATGATCATGCCAAGTCAGCAGAAGATGTCCATTGCCCTTTCCTTGGTTGTGTACTTATATACATTCTTTAGCCAAGCCCTTTTGACATGCCAAAGTCATAGAAGCACATGACATTGAAAGGCAACCGTAATAGAAAATACAAATGATATTGTTTATCGTTGATCTACATGTGAAAGTGGTGTATACATCCAAAATTGGTCTAGAGAATATTAATTAAATATCAATTATTTAATTAATGAAATATTTATTCCTCTACTATATAAATAAATTGAAAATTTATTTATATAGTTCATATTCTCTTAATTCCTCTATTCTAATTCATCCTCTTCATGATTTAATTGGAATAAAAAATCTAAATAATTTTTTTTTATTTTAATTGATTCCCTCTCATTTAATTCAAATTTTTAAATTTGAATTTCATCACATTTCTACATATTTCTCTAACTACCTTGCACCTCACCCTCCAACTCACCATGTGTGACATGAAAATACTTATTCTTATTTTCTAAAATGGATATTTGTTCTCAAAAATTTAACCACCATCAAGACACATGGCTGCTTCATTAAAACGATTCCCTCCTACACTTGGCGAGATGGTTTTAATAAAGGGAAAAATTGCCTTGTTTTCTCCATCATTCTCATTCTTCACCGTTGATTTCTCTAGATCAAATCTCAATCGTTCATGGCTGCCAACTCACCCAATGTCTTGGAAAAATCTATAAATTGAGGCCCATTTACAACTTTTTGGCATAAGGATCATTTGCATAACATCATTCTAGAGGACTTATTCAAGTTTTAAGAGCTTAGTTTTCATTTTCAATTTAACATTTTAGAATACAGTTTATGAATTTTCTTTGAATCATGGCTCCTTTAGATATTTCCTAGTTCAATTCAGCATGTAGGATCATATACATTTCATTGTTATTAGCTTAATTCTATATTGTTTACTTTCATACCACATTTGTATGCAACAGTTCACTTCACCATGTCACTAAATCATTTTATCTACCTGAATCCTTTAATCATGTAGATGTAGACTTAGATTCTACAATATAGATAAATAGGCTACTTGTTTCTTAGATGACATCCCAGTGATTTGTGCATGAATAATATGTGAGAGCATAAATACTAGGATATTTGAGATTAGAGGAAGATGATATGTTTTTAGGGAATTCTATTATTGAATTGTGTTTGATTAAGTTAGATTTCCTTATTATAATGCTTTCCATCTAAGTGTGTTGTTAATTTGATATAATTCATGCATATTTTGTTAAACACATAAATTGGCGCCCACCATGGGGCAAAGCCCTTGTTATTTTGATATTTTCTGGAAAGTTTGTTTTGTAGGCTCAGACAATTATTTTTCTGGCACAAATGTTGAATTATCTAGTGCTTCCAAAAGATTCTCTAGCACTTACATCAACTGTTCTAGCTCTTAGAAGGATTTCTCCAGTGCATCATTTGAAGCCATTTTGTGGCGATTTAGGTAGTTTCTATGGGACTTTGACCATTTTTTGTGGTGCTTTGACCAATTTCTTTGGCGCTTTTCATTAATATTGTGGCACTTTTGCTTATTGTTTTGGCACTTTCAATTATTTTTGTAAATTTTCCTGAGGATGAAAATTAATGTTTGCTTTTCTATTGTGCAGATTTTGTGAAACATTGTCAGAGACTTTGTTGAAACTCTAGAACATTTGTCAAAGAAAATTCATGATAAACTACTGATAAATTTGATGCAGTGATTGGATTTTATGTCTTTCCTTCTTTCTTAAATTAAGAACATAGAATAATTAACAAGGAAAGAACACAACGTTTGCTACTTATGGGAATGGTAGGCATATGCTCTCCCCTTAATTGGGTGATCAAAAAGCCAGACCCATTCCTTTTTCATTATTTGTGGTGTGTTTTGAATGGTAGGAATATGCTCTCCCCTTAACTGGGTGATCAAAAAGCCAAACCCATTCTTGTTAATTTGTGAGTGAGTAGGGTATACAATGTGGATTCTCTCTTTATTCATGTGGAATAAAGATTGATTGAACTACGGGTATATTCTCTCACTTTTTTTTATCATAGATGGCTTGCCTTGGGGAAAAAGTACTCACCCAAGGGAACAACCCAATTGGCAACACACTAAAGCCAAGTACATTTCCATCCAGGATATAAATGTGGGTATTGGAACAAAGGCCAATATCACAAGGATAGTCCCAATGAGAAGGGCAACATTGGTCTCTCACCATATGGGTTATCCCCCACAAATAGAAAGTCCTTACTAAAACCCTTGTAGTACTTTGGCCAAAACCTTTATCTATTCTCTTGGTACAACAATGGTCATTGTGAAGGAATCAACATTCTCATAGTTTTTAGTAGAGATGATTAGCCTACCATGGGAGTTTTATGGAGGCTAGAAGCTTGGTTGACCTGAGAAGTGAGTGCAATATAAGGGGGAGCCTATGTGGCCAAGCTTTTGAATTCATTCGCTAAAAATAAGTGTGGTTGGGGTAAAACCCACATGGAATCCAAGAGAATATAGTCTTTCATAGCCCTAGGGAATGTACGTTGTGCTTGATTGTGCTTGTCAAAGTGTTTTCAAATCAAAATTCAAACAAAACCCCACACACTAGAAAAGTACAAGACTGTGATTTAGAATACATTATCTAGAACAAACTATCCTCTGACCAAACACTAGAAAAATCAAGCAAACTGGAAACAAACTATTGCATTCTCTGTTAAGTGCTTCAATTATTTTTTGTAGTGCTTCCACTAATTTTTCTAGCGCATCAAACCTTTGTTTCGATGCATCCAACCCATTTTTCAATGCATCTCATGAATTATGTGGTGCATATACCAAATCCTGCAGTGCATTGACCAAAAACCCTTGCACATTTGAGCTATTCTGTGGTGCATCTACCTAATTTTGTGGTGCATCCCAGCCATTCTATGGTGCATCCAAGCTTTTCTATGGCACTTCTTCCTTTCAATGCTTCCACTAACTGTAACGATGCTTTCACCAAAATTCATAAATAGATAATTAGGATTATTCTTTATTCGACATTTTGAAACTAGATTTAGAAGATTTTTCCAAATCAGGATGATTCCTCATAAAATAAGGAGCTTAAACATGTCCTTTATCCAATGACTTTACGAAAAATCAAAATTCAAAAACCAAAAGTTGTAGCTCTTAGTCAAAAGGTTCATAAAAAATGTCTTTCAATCCTCTCTGAATTTAGGGATAGATTGCTATTCAACTTTTATAGAAAAGCTTCAAAGAACAACCCAGGCTTGTATTCATTTTACTATTGCCAAAAACTAAGACTTTTTCAAAGGTTTGAATATCTTTTCTAAAAAGGAAATTTCTCACCATTTCACGATTGGAACCCAAAATTGCAAAATCTTCTCAAGTTTGGAATTATCCCTTAGAGTCCAAAACTTTGTTAAAATTGACTTCCACAATTGAAACCCCTTTTTACCTAAATTTTGATCACACATCCAAAGAAGTGCCCCATCATCAAGAACCCAAAATTTGATCATCGAGTTGAGTTTCCCCATCAGGATTCATCATCCTTCATCTTGAAACAATACACTTTAAATCAATTTTTTATTACCTTGGTTATATCAATATAATTTATTATTCTATTCAACCTATGTATTCCTTGGGTACTTTCGAATAACAATCAAAATTTAGCAAACTTTCATAACTTGTATGCCTGTTTTAACAAGGTCCCAAAAACAAAAGCTTAAGGACAAAGAACCAGAATCTCAAAATATCATGGCAGAACAAGAAGAAAATCCCTTTCACAAGGTTTCCCAAAATGAAGTAGAAGAGATAACAAAAGAGGAAATAGAACAAGCCAATCAAGATCCCAAATTCCATAAATTCTTAAAATGAATCTTTAAGAAAGATGGGGGAAAATACCTCTTAATGGTGGAAAATCAAGGAGCCAAATCACCTAGTGACTTTTATGTCAATAAATTGAAGAAAACCCCAAAGAAAACTAAGACTGAAACACCTCCCATAGATCAAATGGCTATTCCAATGCATCATATGCAAAACCTTCAACAACAAATACAAGATATGCAAGGAGGGACTCCAAAAAGATACTTGTTACAAGATATTTGTCCCTATCCATTTGATAGAAGGTTAAACATGATACCATTTCGTCAAAACTATGAATTGCCAAAATACAAAAAATACAACGGGAAATTAGACCCTATAGACCATGTGTGATAATTTTGAACAATGAGTCTTGAATTCACTCATGAGGATACATATCTTATGAGACTCTTCCCTCGTAGCTTAGGAGGTCACTACATGGAATAGTTTTGAAAATTACAACTAGGCATAAAATCCTTCCAAGAACTTGATAACATATTCATCACACAATATTCCTACAACACTGTACACGAGATAACCATGAAGGACCTTTGTAATACCAAATAGAAACAAGGAGAATATTTTCTCGTATTCCTACAAAGGTGGAGAATATTATTTGCTCAATATGTTCGTCCTATACTAGAACAAGAAAAGATGGATATTTTCATCGATAACCTTAACAATGAAATGAGCTATTGATTACAATTGCAATGGCCCCCTAGCTTTGAAAAATGATAGAAAATAGTGTTAAAATTGAAGAAGCTTTAGTCAAAAGAGGGGTATTAAAAATTCATAATGAAGGATCAAACAATGCTAGTTCTTCCAAGCATCACAATAATGAGAAACCCAAATTTTGGACAAGGAACAAGAACACCAATGATGGTGCTAACGAAACACATAATGCAAAACCGATCTTCAATTTGTCAGGAACCACAACCAAGACTGATCAAAAAACAACCAGGGCACCAATCAAAATATCAACCCACCCAATAATCAAAACTGTCAAAATCAAAGTAACACCACATCAAAACCTTTACCATATCAAATGCAATCAAACCATAGAAAATTCACACCTTTGGGTCAATCATACGAATCTGCTTTGAAGGAACTTCTTAAAAATAAGCTCATAAAATTACCTCACACTCGAGTTTTTGAACCAAAATTAAAATTATCATGGTGGACTGATGCCTATTACTGCGAATTTCATCAATGCAAAGGTCAACAAACAAATAGTTGCATGCGGGTATGTGCGGGATCATCATGGAAAAATAGGCCCTTAAGTGGCAAAAAATTTAGAAAAACCAGAGTTAGGCAACTTGACATAAACATTTGAATAAGTTATCTATATTATTTCAAAAATATGTAAGAATAGAATCTGTAGAAAATTGAATGTAGTTTCTAAAATACTAGGTTTGTTTAAAAAATTAAAATATTTGGTGAAAATTTGAAATTTCAATGCATTAGTACTTAAATTTTAGGGGAAAAGTAAGAAGTAGGTGTCTGTCTGACCACCCTAACCACAATAAAATGATAATATTTTTTTATAATATTTTAGATCTAAGTAGAGGACTCATATCTAGATGTGATGCATATTTTTTTGTAATTTTTTCCAAGTAAATAATTAATTATGATTTTTTATTACAACTTTTAAAAAATATAAAAGCTTATGTTTGACCACCTTAACTTGGTCAAAACTTCATGAAATTCAATTTTATTTTTTTTAATCCTATAGTATGTGAAGCATAAAATGTGATGAATGTTTTGTATTAAAAAAACATGATACCGTTTGAAAGATATCGATGTTTTTCAATCAACCTATCAATTAGGACTTTAGTCATAATTCAAATAGAAAATGAATAATAATTGCTTATTAAATTAAAAGTAAAGCATAATTTATATTGGTGGAAAGCTGAGAATCTCCTTTAAAAACCCTTTTTGTTTCATCAATTTTGGGTAAAAAGAAGTTGTCAGCCACATACCCATCATATTGGCACTTTTTGGCCCATCATGATCCTACACATACACATGCAATTGAAACATAAAATACAAGACTTAACAGATAACAAAATCATATGAATCAAGGGACTCCAAAAAAACACAAATCATAGAAAATTTAAGAATCCATTGTTGAACTATGAAAAAGGGGAATCATCTATGACAAGTACCAAGGAAAAGAATGTAAACTATGTCTATGATACTGTCATAAATCATATCTCAGCAGCAGAAGACGGAATGAATACCATTGAAACCAATGACCATCAAGACATTACTGCAAATGATAATCCCATCTATGACACTCCAATTGAATGAGAACAAGACATAATTGTCCTTGAAAACAAAACCAATGACATCAAACCATATGTGACTACAATGGACACCCAAATTAATATCATTAAAATCAATGGAAAATAGGACAGTATACTAGTGAATGCAACCACAAGAGCACATGCCAAATATGTCTTAAAAGGAAGTTCATCCAGAACCCTCGTGACATCATCTAATCAATATAACATAGTGGACAAATTACAAAAGATCCCTGCACAAATATCTATTTTGGAACTACTCAAAATTTCACCTACTCACAAAGAGATCTTAGAAAAGGACCTAGTGGACACAACAGTACCAAATAATCTCAAAGTTTGTAAATTCATAGCCATGGTGGGACATTTGACTGCACCACATTGCTTATTATTTTTTGAAAATGATGATGCATCCATTTCTCATCCCCACAATGCTACTCTCCACATTGAAGTCCTAATTCATGAACATCACATCAAACACATCCTAATAGATGGAGGAGCTATCTTGAATATATGTACTCTAAAGCTTGTTCATGCCTTAGGATTCTCTAAGAATGCAATTGATTCAAAGAAAAAAATCACCATAAAATCATATGATGAGGAGGAAATATCTTCACAGGGATTGATTGTTTTACCTATTCAAGTGGGACCAATACATAAAGATGTAATCTTCCAAGTCTTAGACAAGGATTTGACCTATAACATACTATTGGGTTGTCCATGAATCCATGAAATTCAAGCGGTTCCATCAACCTACCATCAATGCTTAAAATTTACTTGTGTTGGTCAAGAAATCACCATTTCGACTGATTAGAATAGTCCTCAGTATTGCAATACCTTGAAATCTATCCAAGATGTTTTTGTGCCTCGTAATAGAGAAGCTTTTTCTTCCACTCCTTCCAATGATCAAATCCAATAAAGTTCTTCATCTAAACCATTGGTTATTTCCTCCAATCAAGAAGGTCAATCCATTTCTATGTCTAAACAGTTTGAGAAGAAAGAAGTTGCTCCATCCACCTACTCAAATCTTGAAGCCCAATTGAATTCCTTGTCAAAGAAATTTGATGAAAAAGTCCAAATCAAAGACAAAGGTGTCGATGAATACTTCTTTGAGTGGTCCCTATGTCTTTCACACTTTTCTTCTCCAAAATTTTATGGACAACCCTCCACGTCAACACGGTAGACCTCACAACTAGTTACCAAATTTGATGGATGATTTATAAAAGAAAGCACCAAGTTTGATGAATTAGAAGACAATGATGTTCTAAAATGTCTTTATAAAGATGAAGAAGAATCCCAAGCATTTATTGCAAATGTAGAAATAGCTCAATATGGAAAAGGTTTTACTATTCTAGAAAAAATGGGATATGAAGGAAAAGGTCCCATAGGAAAAAGGAAAGAGGGAATTGTAGAGACAATTCAACCCATTTTAATCAATCCAAAAGACAAGATTGGGCTAGGCTATAAAGAGGACATAGGCAAGTTACAAGCAAGTGATGAGAATGAGACTGATTCCAATGAATATGAGTGGGATTCCCTATCAAAAGAGTCTTTCCATGATAAGGAGATTGATGTAGTACACAAATATACACCCCTACTCAAAGAGGGACAAGGGTCAGGGTTTAGACCATTTGAATCTGGATCACAACACCTTGATGATTCTAGTGAAGATGATTCAACTCAAAGTGAAATAAATAATTCAGAGGAGAGTTACCTTATAGATCTTGATTTTTCTATTGGACAAATTGAAGACACCGCTATCAGAACCCTTACCATTTATGATCTTAACCAATTTGGTAAATTCTTACCCTTAGTACATCTTGAGCTTATAGATTGGGACCTAACTAAGCCATTTGACATCCCCACATTTTCAAACAATGATGCCATTATCAATTTCCTCTATGACAATGATCCAAAAATAGATTCCACCAACAAAGATCATAACAAGGCTTCCACACAAGGGAGTATCAAATCTTCCAGCTACAAAATGAATAATATAAGAAATAGATTTGATATTGAAAACCATTCAATGGCAGTGTCAAATCCAGAAAAAGTAAAAACAAAGAGCACATCCAATGGTGAAAATCTCTCTGAGGTATCAAAGGATGGAAGATTTGATACTCTCCCATAGCATTTTCAGTAAAGATAAAAATTAGTAATTGAACCCACATAGTCTATCAACATTGGCAATGAAGAGATAGTGAATACTATCCATCTAGCAACATCTTCAACAGTCTAGGAAAAGCCAAGCTTTCTCAAAAATTTTATGGAAAAAAAAATTAACTTTGCTTGGTCATACACTGATATGCCAGTGATTGAGCTGGAGTTCAACATGAATCATTTATCATTACCTCCAAGAGTTAAACCAGTCAAATAGAAGTAAAGAAAAATGCACCCCCATATCACCCTATTGGTAAAGGAAGAGTTGAAGAAGTTGTTAGATGCAAGATTCATCAGACTCATTGACTATGCTAAGTGGATATCCAATATAGTACTAGTTTCAAAGGCTGACAAAAACATTCACATTTGCACAGATTTCTGAGACCTTAACAAATCTTGTCCTAAGGATGACTTCCCCCTGCCAAATATAGATATCAATATAGAATTGATGGCAAGAGATGGCATGTTATCACTTATGCATGGATTTTTTGGGTATAGTCAAATCAAAATAGCCCTAGAAGATCAAGATAAAATGTCCTTTACTTGTCCTTGGGGAACCTTCTTTTGGAACGTCATGTCGTTCATCTTGAAGAATGTTGGAGCTACCTACCAATGGGCCATGACAACAATTTTCCATGATATGATGCATACTTTCATGGAAGAAAATGTGGATTATTTATTAGCCAAATCATATACTAGGGAAGGACATCTAGAGATCCTAGATAAAATTTTTACTAGACTGGAGAAATTCAATGTACGACTAAATCCCAAGAAATGTGTGTTTGGGGTGACATCAACAAAACTCCTGGGGTAGATGGTTTTGGAAAAAGGAATTGAGGTAGATCTAGCTAACTTCAAAGCTATTATGGAAATTCCACCACCAAAGAACATTAGTCAAGTCCATTCTCTACAAGGGAGGTTTCAATCAATCCATAGATTCATTTCACAGTTGATAGACAAGACCTATCCCTTCACTCATCTGCTACATAAATTTTTTTCCTTCTGATGGGATGAGAAATGCGAAGGAGCATTCAACCATTTGAAACAATATTTAATGAATCCACCTATCCTAGTACCACCAATGGAAGCAAAGTTTCTACTATTATATATTGCTACAATAGAGATATCATTGGGAGCCTTACTAGCACAAGAAGATTCAACAAGTAAAGGACAAGAAATCTATTACATCAGTAGGACGCTAAATGGCTATGAGATCAATTATACCTCCATTGAAAAGGCTTATCTAGCAGTAGTATTTGCTATCCAATAGCTATGACACTACATGCTAACTCATACCATCAAGTTGATAGCTAAAATAGATCCTCTCAAATATCTCCTTAGCAAAGAAAACCTAACAAGGAGATAACAGTTGTAGAATGGAAAGTCCTACAATTGCAAGTGTATGGAGATTCTTAGTTAATCAGTAACCAAGTAAATGATGATTATCAAACAAAGGATGACAAATTGATGCCTTACAAGAGAATGCTAGATGATTTCAAGAAATATTTTGTGGATATCAAATTTGAACAACTTTCAAGAGTGGACAATAAAGATGCCGATGCCATGGCTACTATTGCCTCCTTGCTACAAATCATAGAGAAAATAATTCATTACGAGTTCTTGGTGGAACAACTATTCTCCCCTGCCTATGAAAATACTAAATCTCATGTTATCTATCACCTATCTGATACTAATACCTCAATATATAGTGAACTCTATACCTACCTAAAAGATAACACTCTTCCACCTGACTTTTCATGAAACCAAAAATGAAATTTCATTCACCGAGCTGCTTGACACACACTTATCGCGGATGTACTATACCGACAAGGTCTTGAAAGAACTCTCCTATGATGTATGGAATGCAATGAGTCTAAAATGGCTTTATGAGAATTCCATGAAGGTGTTTGTGGGACACATTCAAGTGGCCTAACCTTAGCCAAGAAAATCCTTCATTTAGGTTATTATTGGACAACTATGGAGAAGGAGTCTTTCCAGTTCATGAAGAAATGCCAAGAATTTCAAATTCACAGTAACCTCATCCATGCACCAATGCAAGAAATCCAACCTTTTGCATCCACATGGCCATTTTGTCAATGGGGACTATATCTTGTTGGTAAAATTCATCTTCCTTCATTAAATAGACACAAGTTTATCATCACAGCCACATAATACTTCACAAAGTCGATTGAAGTTATTCCGCTAACCAACATTACATGAAAGAAAGTTTTATCATTCATCCTCAACTACATCATTTGTTGGTATGGCATTCCCCAATCCATTATCACTTAAAATGGAAGACCATTTAAAAATGAAAACATGCAAGAATTGTGTGACAAGTTCAATATCCAACGTCGCTTCTCTACACCATATTATCCCCAGGGGAATGGTCAAGCAGAAGCTTCCAATAAAACTATCTTGAAGATTTTGAAGAAAATTGTTAATGACATAGGACATGATTGGTACATACAATTAAACCCCATTTTGTGGGTATACCACACTAGTATTCACACACCAATGGGAGCTACACCAATGGGAGCTACACCATATGCTTTGGTATATGGGTCTGAGGCTATCGTACCTATTGAAGTTGAAATACCATCACTCTGGGTTTCATTGAAAGATATCATCCCTGATGAAGACTATCAAGTCTCAAGATTGCAAGAATTAGAGATGTTAGATGAGTAGTGCCAACATGTAATGAATCACCTAAAACCTACCAACAATGGATGTCTAGAAGTTACAACCATAAATTCAAACCTAGAACATTCCAAGTTGGTGACTTAGTGTTGAAGGAGAATCCACACAATCAACAGGACATAGAGAAGAAAGGAAAATTTGAACCAAATTAGTTGGGGCCCTTTGTCATTGTGTTAGTTTATGGTTCAGGAGCATACCACCTTTCAATGCTAGAAGGGGACCTGCTTGAAGAACCCATGAACAGTCTTCATCTCAAGAAATTCTATGCCTAATTCAACTGCTGCATCTGTAAAAGTCTTGAAAAAATCCAAAAACATCTAAAAAAATGTCATGAAAAAATAATTACCCTAGTGAAAACCTGGAAAACAGGCATCTTGGTGACAACAAAAAAATCAAAAAAGTGAAAAATACAAAAAAATTATAAAATCTAAAAAAAGTGCAATAAAAACAAGTGGTGAAAACTTGGCGAACAAGTGCTATTTATGATAGGCTAGCTTCTTCTTCTATAAGAACATGTGTTGATCATTGGCTTGGCACCATTACCATCTGCATCCTTCATTCGAGCTGCATGTGTATATCCTACTTTTCTGGTCATGTCTCACCTTCACTTTTTGACCATTGTACATATCCATAATAAACTAGTTTGTTTCCACTGGGGGAAAAAACTTGAACTCACTGGGGGCAACAAAATTTGAGCTTGAACCAATAGACAAACATCATGAGCACAAAAATAATGTAAACAATGATCACAGAAAAATCAAACAACGAACATCAATCACCATCGAAAATGCATCAAACATCCTTTTCATGTTAGAAAATCCAAAAAAAGCCAAAAACAGAGGCACCTTGTTGAATTGTGTTGTCACAGTTCATTGTAATTAGTTGTTTGTTCATATCTTGGTCCTATAAATTGGTTTAGTCAGTCGAACTACATGGTATATGCATGTATAATGTAGGCAAGGCTTATCTTTGATTAGCCCCCAAGACCCTTAGGATAGGTCTTTAGGTTAGGTTCTTGGTCAAAATATCAAAAACACCTAAAAATTGGAAAATTGAAAAATCCCAAAAACAACAAAAAATTAGGGTGAAAAGGATAATGCTATTCTGAATCATGGTTTTATCACTTCTAGATGAATGTTCAAATTATTTTCATTATGATTGATGTTATCATTTCTCAGGAGCAATTCAAGGATGTTGAAGCACTAGAAAGGCTATGATCAAGAATGATATTTTTCTTTGTCTTCTACCTATGAGTTGATCATTATTACTATGTGAATCATCATGGGACATGCTCTACAAAGTATCATTGATGACATTCTAGATCCACATAGGAAAACAGTTAACTCTTGTCTGTTTACGCAAGGGATGCTTAAGTCGTCTTGGTCTAATTATACCTAGATGCTTGTGTTAACTTGCCTATCAAACATCATGGAAGTAGTACTTAGGTCATCATGGTCTAATTATACCATCAATGTTTGTACTCACTTTCAATATTTCAAAAGCTCAATGATGACAATAAGCACAATAAATAACTATGATGACATCATTGTATTATTATTATTGCATGTCTAGGTTGCATTCATATTAGTTTTTATAATGGTATTTATAGATTTTTCCAAGGAGGATGTTATTTCTATCATTAACAGATTGAGTACATTTGATATTACCAAAAACACATCATTTAGAGGCATGAGCATTAATCACCACATTATCATATCATCTAGGCATCCATTTAGATATTAAGATAATATAGTTGCATCATAGAAATCTGAACACAAGTAAATTATCATGTTGCATCCATCTAGTCATCAATCATATATTTGCATTATGAAAATCAGAGAAAAACAAATGCATTAATCATATCATTTCCATCCACATGCAGTAATAGTATACTCTAGATACCAACATATGTAAATTATCAATCATTTATCCCATACACACATTAGATCATAATATTTTCATCAGAAAATGCAAAAAAACATAAGTTACCAAGCATATCATTCATTCATAGGATCATTCATCTTTATATTAACATTATTTTACATGCATCACATAACACATAATTGCATTAGAAAAATACAAAAACAATAGCATGTAGACATTTTCATAAAATGACATAGGATCACAACATGCATTGCACCACTTAATAACATCATCACAAAACATCACATAACATAGAAATTAAATGCATCCATCATAAATCAATGCACATAACACATAGGATCATTAACATCACCACTACACATATATCTCAAAATATATCAAATGTACAAGGATATCTAAATGATTAGAATACATCATCAAAATGGTAGTAACATCATCAAATGTCAAAGTATACATCATGATATAAAATCAAATGATAGAAACTATATGTAGTACTGCCCCCTAACACTGTTGGCATCACCAGACCTGTACCTGCCCCTACTATACCTGAGGGACCTATACCTGGATCCCTCCAATCCCTAAGCAATGGTTGTGTCACCCCATACTCACCATCTGAGACTATGATCTGCTCATCTGAGATCTACTAAAACTCTCTCGCAGCTTAGGAGGAACCAACTCATGATACCGAGTCCTATAAACCTCCACCTCTTGAACTGTCCGATAGATCTCTTGAAAATAATTATCAGATCCAGTTGCTGTAGTAGCCTATTGCAACCTCTTTGTAATGGCCTCTTCCTACTCATCCCATCATCTCAGTGAATCTCTCTCTATGGTCAATGCTACAACCTGCCCCTATACCTACCCCTAGCCATGTACCTGTGTTAGTTGTTGTTAGGCAACATCCCTCTCAACTATCAACATCTAAATCTAGCCTTGGGCCTATAGGAGTTGTGCCTGTACCTAGGTCAATAGTTGTGTCTACTCTTGTAGCTACCCCTGTAACTATGTCAGCTACCCCTAAATAGTCTAAACCTACATGTACAAAGTAGTGATCTATGACTGATGCTGCGAGGAAGGCAAGTGTATTTGTACACATTGTTGTGCTACTGCCACCAAGGATCACCTCCCGCGAGGCACTCTAGCATTGAAATCGGGATGTGCACCACCTCCTCCATCTCCTCAATCATCGTCATCACCTCCATCATCCCTTCCATCATCGTCGTCACCCTCATCTCCACCCTCTCCCTCCTCATTTCTGCCATCTCTACCTCATCATCCTCCAATGCTGGCATGGGCTCATCGGGCTTCAACATCCTAAAAAATGGATGCTGACCAAAATACACTATATACTCTACACTCATGTAGCCCTCGACTATCTCCGGATGATAATCCTAGAGCATTGGCTGTAAATGTAGGTACTCGTCACATGCAACATCATAGAACAATGTCGGTCCCCACTTAGTCACATCCTGCTATCTACAGGCATATAGGGTTGATCCCTGCGGCATCCCTTGAACTCTGCCATATTGCCTCAGCACTCTCAGCAATAGGAATCTCTCGATGACATACCGAGTCCATCCAATAAGGTATCTAGCAATCATAAAGTAAGGAACCTCCAAGTGATCCTTTGCCCACTACTCACAGTCTACATAGGGCTGCCAGGTAACTACATCCAAGTCATCAACCACCCATCTCCAATACTCTAGTTTACCCAGCTTGTGCTAGATAATTGCACCTAAATAGCAATAGATATAGGGCCTCCCAAATGGTTGAAACCTATCTATCTTCGGCCATGTCACTGCAATATGCTCCTAGGCCCAGATCTAGAGCAATGCAACCTTGATAGACAAGCTGGCTCCTCTCAGATATACAACCTAGTGAAAATCATGATATAAATGTGCAAGCATGCAGGATCCTTAGGAAAAACGGGTCCCAAATTGGATCATATGCTCCAAGTACAACCCCAACTGATATAAAATCCCTTTTTTCTCTTATCAGGAGATAAGAAGCCACTAAAAAATCTCACAAGAATGGAAAGAAAAGGGGCATATCTGGCAAACATCTCCTACCATGATATCCAGTATCCAATAAGATGATCATCCTAGAAAACACAACATAAATAATTTTTCTCCCTCTACTCCATGTGATCATAGGTCACAATGTCACCTACTACAAGAATCCGTAAAATCCTATACACATCCTTTGGTGTAATGATCATCTCTCTAATGGGAAAATGGAAAGTGTTGTGGTTGCTATGCCGCCTCTCTTCCAATGCTATCAAAAATCCTTGATTAATCCTAACCTGAGGCATATCAATCAACGAAGACATACCACATCTCTCAATAATGTCTCTATCGGCACAAGGAAATTGTGGGATCATCACCAAAGTGTGCAGGAAATGCTCTTGAGATTGAAGGTTATCTAAATCCATCTCCTATCATTTTACATCACCAATCAACATATCAATCAAATCAAATCAAATCAACAAATCAATCAATCATCAAAATCAAATAACCTATCAATTTTAATGAGATTTTCATCAAATCTTGT
>VDFB02128166.1:0-31466 GCA_007258455.2 Sequoia sempervirens | reverse complement strand
AACTTTGGGCCCACTTCACTTTGGCTACGTAATGAAGCCCTAAATATTTTGATCAAACTTTATAAAATGTGAAGTTTGTGTTGCTTGGAAAAACACAAATAGCCTCCTCTTTCAAACACCTCCAATTAGAAAAGGAGAAATATGTGCCCAACAACCTCAAAGAAGTTGCAGAACAGACCCTTCAAAAATGCATCCTCTAGAAAAAAAATGCATGGGCTCTCCAGTAGCCTCTCCAAAAAACTATGCACCCTAGAGGTAATATGCGGCCCTTCAACGTGCTAAAAAATAATTCCTCCAATTGAAAAAGTGCCTCAACTCAGGAAAAAATGGGATTGGTGTTTGAAGATTTAGATGCCAGATCACAGTGCCTGTAATCGTCCCCTCCCAAATGCTTCCAAATGAGCCTCTTCAACAATGCATCTCACACAAGAAATTGGGGGCCTCTTCTAAAAGAAAATGCCCTCTCCAGCGCAGAAAAATGATGCCAAACAAGCTAGAAATTGCTACCCAATAAATGGCACCACAAGAAGAAGATATAGCATCCTTGAAACTCCATAGATCACCTTCCTCAATGACAACAAAAATCACACCCAACAAGAGGAAATTGAAATTATCATAAAGGAAGAATGAGGCAATTTTGAATTTTTTTTCAAATGTCGAATGATCTCTAATCAATCTCAAAATCTTTGATGAAAGCTCTCAGAAAGGATTCACAGTTGGGTGGCTATGATACCATGAGAGAGCAACACACTCAGGAAGAGCCAATTGTAGAAATAAACCTTCACAAACAAGAGATAAGATATTTCACTAAAGAGAAATGCATTAAGAATGAGATGATAAATTACATAATAGTACAACCTTTTAAGGGCAAGAAAAATAGGTAACAGGTGTAAAAACTACCCACACAAGGAAAAAACCATCCGATTAATTAAATGCACTATTAAACTATAATGAAAACCTAAGTAAACCTAAGTGTAAATATGCTATATACTCTAGCAAAAATAATGTCAAGAAAAAAAGTAAAAGACATTGTTTTCTATAGTCTTCTTATAACTCTATTCTAGAGAGTTGTCAAATATACCTTTGAGGATTAATTTTCAAGAAAGGAGATAGTAATCTTGTTAACTATTTGTTTAGTGTTTGTTTAGTGTATTGTAGGGTGGACTTAAAAAGAGAGAAATAAACTAACAAGAAAAATGAATGACCACATAGTTAGAATATATTACTGAAAAAGTTGTGTATAAAATAATTAAAGAAGTTTAAGAGAATTCATAGCTTTTAAAAGTTCTTTGCACAAAAATTGGGTTGCACAATTGTTAATGCACTATTAAATTTGTTTAATTTGAGTTAAAAACACAATTTAAAATACTATATATTTAGCCCCAAAAAATAGATTTCTCACAAAATAATATGCATGTATTGTGACATCATGCATTTGGTCAAATACGTTTTGGTTGAAAGTTTATTTTGATTGAAACCTTATTTCAATTGAAACATTTTCAATAAAAAATATTTTGGTTGAACTATCATCAATTGAAAACACCCAAGTAATAATAAATGTGTTTATTTATTTTGCTTATTTTTCAAAACCCTATCTTTCACTTATGTTATTTCAAATTAGAAATATTTTAAATAAAATAAATAAATAAAATTCCTCAAAAAAATTAAAAAATAAGATAGATAAATTTCTTATACAAGATGTTATAATATAAAAAAATTATACTATAAAACGTAATAGAAAAAACATCATTCTTATTATACTAAAAATATATATTTTCTATGGTCTTGTAATCACTGTATCCCATATAGCCCTCAAGTATACCTTTGTGGATTACAAGTCCCCAAAAAAGGAGAAAGTAATCTTGTTAATTTTTATGTTTGGTGCATTGTAGAGGGGGCTTAAGAAGAGAGGAAGAAACTAACAAGAAAAATAAATGACTACATAATAATACTATATTATTGAAAAAATTGTGTATAAAATAATAAAAGGAATTCAACACAATTTATAGCTATACAAAGTTCTTTGCATTACAATTGAGATGCAAAATTGTTATTGTATGTTGAAATTGTTAGTTCACTATTAAAATTATTTAATTTGAGTTAAAAACACAATTAAAAATACTATGCTTACACCCAAAAAAATAACTTTCTCACAAAATAATATGTATGTATTGTGACATGAGATATTTCATAGAATATGTTTTGGTTGAAAGCTCATTTTGATTGAAACCTTATTTCAATCTAAACCTCTTCAATAAAAATATTTTAGTTGAAACTATTGTCAATTAAAAGTACTCAATTAATAGTATATATGGTAGCTTATTGCCCTTCCTTCTCAATATCCTATTTTTCACTTCCATCATAGTATATATACTCAATTAATAGTATATATGGTAAATCAGCAACAACCATCATTTCCTCCATTATAAATGGATGGACTCTACGACTGACATTCCAATTCTTACATAGATTGCACATATAAATACACAAACATGTCCCAATTTGGTAGCAAGTTATATGCTCATATTCTTTTCTAACATTGAAAATCCAGGATAAATACAGTATTTTTGATCAATTTTCACAAATTTTCTATATTTCAAATGTGTTCCTAAAAAAATTCCTCTACTCTATTCACATAATGTTAGTATATTATTTATTTTAACCATACATTGTCAACATTATTTTTATTGCTACTTTAGAAGCATTTGATTTTAATTCAAGCATATGTTAAAGAATTCTTTTATTGTAGGTACACAATGTGAGAATTATTTTGAATGGTATTCAATTTTAATATGGGAATTTAAACATTTTAAAATTGAAATATTATTTCAATTGTTATGTAATTCTTAAGTGTTTTTGATATTAAAAGCAGAGGAAGGGCTCATGAACCCAAGAGTTTAAAGAGAAACAAACAGAGGAGAAGAGGCCAACATGCCTAACTAACAAAAACAAAAAAAGGAGGAATGTAGAGCTCAAATTAACATAAAGCATGAAGTGATGGAAAGGACAAGGCACACAAGCCAAAGAGGAGCCAAAAACAACAAAGACCAAAAAAACCCTATAACAGTAAAGTTTTAGAGGAACTAATGAGATCCCAATTTGTCTTCAGCATGTCAAGAGCAGTCTTCCAGCCCTTCTCCTTAACATTATCAATATCAAGTGTCCTCTGAGTCGTCTCCTCCCAATCTTTCCCAATTTTCATCTTAATTTTCCTTATCTTGGATTTACCAAAATCAGTACCAAAATTGCATGTTACATGATCCAATCCACAATAGTAGTTATATTACCAACAAGTTCCTCTAGGGAAAAAATCCTATTTCTTATTTTATCACCATCACCTTCGAGCTTAGCTTCCAGGGTGTAGCTAGGCCTTTCCTTTAGTTGATCTTTCATACCTTGCCAGGGATCATAGTGGGTCCAATGTTCTTTTTCAATTCCTCTAACTCCTCATTAAGGTTTTCCTTACCAAATTCCTACTCCCACTCAAGCCCTTTAGAATCCTCTTCATTCTTTTCAAAATATATTTCCTCTTCATCATTGTTTTCCTTCCCTTCCTCAATGCTTATCTCCTCTTCTTCCTCCATTTATTCATTGTTATCTTGACTATCATCATCAAAGTCAAGGAGGGAATTTTCATCCAAGCCAGCTAGATCCTCTTCCTCAAGCACTAACTTTTTTCATTTGATATATTTTCCTTTGTGCTTTTGGTTGGTACTAGCTAGTTTGGCAGACCTCCTTTCTCTCGACCCACTACTGTTTAAGCTCTTCTAGAAAGGCTTTGGGTCATCCCCAATTTTTATGATTATAGAGCTTGAGGGCTCCTTCCTTTTCTTTTTATCATTACTAAGAGAGAGAGGGGCATTCATTTTTTGAGGGGTAGTAGCCTCCACAATAAAAATAAAAGAATGATTAGGGGGCACTGCAAAAGGAGGAATCCCTTTCTTGGATTTGGAATTTGAGCTAAAAAGAGGGGCTTTAGGAGAATACAAAGGATTTTTATAAGAGCTTGATATCCATGGGGAGTGCAATGGGGGTAGGATTCAGTTGGGGGTGGCAACAAGCACAAAAATATAAAGGGCATAGATTAAACCCTGATGTAGGGGCATAAAAGATCCTTTGGAAATACATGATGTTAGAGATAAAATTAAGTAAAAGGGAACATTAATCCATTCCCTATGACAAACATGATTTAATAGAGGGAAATGATGACCATGAATTGTAAAAAATATTCCCTCAAGGTTATTTAATAATGTATTAAGTGAATGCTTACCAAGGTGTAAGGGGAGGTAGCTTCTCCTAGTCATAGCCATTCTAAAGATGAACTGGTTTTTCTCCCTTCTCAAATAACTTATCCTCAAATTTCTAGTATTTCCCATTGCTAATCTTTGCCACCTTGAGACCTTTACATTGAAGGCCCATAACATCTGCAATAAGGCTAGTTGTGAGGTCTCAAATTGAATTCCACCAATGACGACCTTGTCAACATTCTAAGAGTTACAAAATTTGGAGGTGAGGTTATCATCATTTCTCTACATGGCTTGGAAGAAATGAGTGAGACCATCCTCCTTGAAAATTCTCCATAAATCATTTTATTTTAGTGGGATGCAAGAGAGGGTTTCAAACCTTTTCCTTGGGCCACCCATTCTAGCACTATAGTACTCACTCAAAGAATGAAGAGAAACCTTTACGATAAGTTTAATAAAGAGAGTGACAGAGATGGGGTTTGAAATGTAGAGGTAATTCTTGAAGAATAAGCAACGGATTAGAGGAGAGGAAAGGTGGATTTTGCAAGAATTTGATTAATTATGGCCCTAGCATATGGAGCAAACCACCAATCAAAGGTATTATACTTAGGGGGTGGTTCATGCATATTAAAATTCCATGAAATGGAGGGGAGAGGCTCCCAACTTGTGATGCCACTCTGGAAATCCTTTGTTTCTATAATTACTCCACTTTCCAAGCAAGCAATAAGATTTGGAGCATGAAAAGACCTCATTTACAAATCTAAGCAGATAATGATGACAATACCTTTCATATAACAACACATTAAGTCCTCATGATTAAATTTCATATTATTAAATTCCAACTCCATCCTTTTCCTATACGCCAAAAAAAATCCTTGTCAACATCATACATGTTATGAATCCACCCACAAACTTGAAGGGGAAAAATAATAAGTAAAATTAGAAATTTGAGAAGTATCGAGAAACTTATCAACTTAGGAGGTCGACACATTATGGATCTTATTGTACATGTTAGGAGACCACCTATGGTCGAGTATTTCGTTTGAAATTATTTCCTTAATATTATAAGGGATGTTCTCAAATCCCCAACAAACCCACAATGGGTAGGGGATTCCAACATTAGATGTTGCATTTGTTGCCATGTTACCCTCCCTATAGGTGTGACATATCTTATATTAAAGAAAATTTCCAAGATAACATTTGTAGTCATCTATCATGTCACTAATCAACCAAGGATTAGTAGAAACTCCTTTTAAGATGTTAATAATGACCATAGTATTACCTTCAATAATGATATTGCTACATCCTTTTTCTTTTATTCTCTTAATTCCCCACCAAGCCACCGTGGCTTCAACAACATCATTGGAGAAAACCCCTAGGTTTTTGGCATATCCTTCAATGAGGATACCTTTATGGTCTCTGATCACTCCCCTTGAGCAACCATACTAGGGTTTCCTTTAGAGAAAATATTAAAGATTATTTTAAACCAACCTTCCTAATGGGGAATCCACTTGATAGCTTTCCTACTTAGGATTTTGGCCCAATTGATTCAAGAAAGATCATGTATGATGCCCCATAATTGTTTATAATTCTAATTTCTTAAGTGTTGATAAAAACATATATTTATTTAGAAAGAATTAATTTTAATTTGAGAATGTGAAATAATTTTTCTATTGTAGACACATAATGTCAATATTATTTTGATTGTTATGTAATTTTAAAGTGTTGAAAAAAAGTAAACACTTATTTAAAAATAATCAATTTTAACTTAAGCATGTTAAATTTTTTCTCTATTGTAGACACATAATGTCAATGTTATTTTGACTGCAATGCATTTTAGTATGGAAATTGTAATATGTCAAACTTAAATATTGTTTTAATTGTCATGTAATTCTAAAGTGTTGATAAAAAACACACATGTTAATTTAGAAGAAATACATTTTAATTTAAGAAAAATAAATTTATTCATAATTTTAATAGCACTACCATAGTACCTAATGAATAGAGAGTCTATTAAGTGGGTGTTGTAACTTGTTATGAATGGAAATTGAAATGGGTGTTTAATTCAATTAAATAAAACATATATCTCACTTAAGAAGCTCTAGTAATATCATTCTTTCAAAACTTTGTTTAATATATATTTTAATTTAGCTAGAGAGAGTAAAATTGAAAGAGATCAAATCTACACAAATGGAACTCCCCTTCACAAGATGGATGTAGCAGAAAAAATATACGTCTTTCAAAGGTGAAATAATAAATACCAACATTTTAAGTTGAATGGTTTCTTAGGAGTGTTGCATATTCACAAGGAATAAATATATAATGATTTGAGCTCATTTGGACCTACTCTTTGTATATAATAAAAATTATTTACATACTTAAATTCATTGAAATAAATAAATGAAATGTTTCGTAATTAAAATCCATAATAATCATTAACCCCTATGCTTTTCATGAAATATCTATAAATTAACCACATAGTTAGAGTATATTATTGAAAAATTGTGTATAAATTAATAAAGGAAAGTCGACAAAATTCATAGCTATAAAAAAATCCTTACATAAAAATTGGGATGCACATTTGTTAATGCATTATTAAATTTGTTTAATTTGAGTTAAAAACATAATTTAAACACTATATTTAGCCCAAAAATAGCATTCTCACAAAATAATATGCATGTATTGTGACATCATGTATTTGGTCAAATATATTTCGGTTGAAAGTTTTTTTTTGATTTAAACCTTTTCAATATAAAATGTATTAGTTGAACTATCATCAATTGAAAGTACCCAAATAAAAAATAGATGTAGTAGTTTATTATCCTTATTTTTCAAAACTATATCTTTCACTTATTTTTTTTCAAATCAGAAATATTTAAAATAAAAACATGTGAATAACATTTAGAAATATGCAAATAACATTCTTAAAAAAGTAAAATAAAAAATAAGAAAGATAAACTTCTTATACAAGATGTTATAATATAAAAACTTTCTACTATAAAATATAATAGAAAAAACATCATTCTTATTACACAGATATATTCAAGATGTAAAATCATAATATTATATCAAGACTATTTACCCTTCTTATATATCACTCTCTTGAGCACTAGAAATCACAAAAGATAAGATGGAGGACATAGACAAATACGAATGATAAATTCAAGATGTAAATCATAATATTATATTAAGACTATTCATCTTTCTTATATATCACTCTCTTAAGCACTGGAAATCACAAAAGAAAAGATGGGGACGTAGACAAACAAAACTGATAAATTCAAGACATAAAATCATAATACTATATTAAGACTATTCACCCTTCTTATATATGGCTATCTTGAACACTGGAAATCACAAAAGATAAGATTGAGGACGTAGACAAAGAGGGAGAGCTCAAACAACCCGTATGTTGTTTGTTATTTAAGACACCTGCTTGAACTAAGAAACGATTAATTTATGATGGAAGAGGCGTGATTCGAGCATCCAAGTGATACTTCATGGACATGAGCACACTTGGAATATCCCGAAGTGGATCAGGGAAGACTACCTTCCTTAGCACATCCCCACTCAGATGTTTTAAGCAAATTAGCGAGTGATGGGAACATGCACTGGCCACGTCCATTGCACGCACACCCCCGCCTTCCTGCTCAAATGGAAGATATGCCATCATTTTCAAGGAATAAAAGGGCCGCACCACGCCATTCTTCTCTTTCATCTCCTTTTCTAGCTTCTTGATGAGCTTATTCACACTTGCCTGGTGAGAAGAGCTCTGGAGTGCAACGTGGGCGGGGCTGAGAACATTGTTATGCAAAAGTTTTCTGAGCCTAGTCCAATGCTCGTTGTAGGGAGAACTAATCATAGTTCTAAAAGTGGCACTAGTGAATTGCCTGGAGTAGAGCGAGGGCCGACCAGAGAAATTGGCGGCCTGGTTAACCAAGGACTCCCAAATTGCAGCTTGGCCAGTGAGGACTATGAGGGGCGATGGGCCCATCCAAATTGTCATGACAGGACCATATGTTTTGGCCATGGCTGTCAAGGCGGAAAGAAGATTTCCACCTTTGTTCAGCTGGTGCAAGTTGCCCAATAACGGCAGCCTTGGAGGAGATGGAGGCCATTTCTTCTCCTTAGTTGATGAGAAGAAAAGAGGTAGAGCAAGAAATGAAAGTCCAACAAGGAAAATGAATAGAGTGGGAGTATGAAGGAAATGGAAGGCCGGAAGATAATCAATAACACTCAGTATTTTCTCCATCACAAATGGATGGACTACTTACAGAGCTTTGATTGGAATTGCATTTCTTACATAGATTGCACATATAAATACACAGACATGTCCCAATTTTACGTCAGGTTACGTGCTGCTTTTCTTTTCCAACACTGAAGATTCGGTCCGAACACGGTATTTTTGACCAACGTAAATTTGGTATATTTCAAAAGCGTCTCTTAAGAAAGTCCTGTATGGTAGGCACATCATGTCAGTATGCTTGATCTTAAGCATTCAATGTCAGCAGTATTTCGACTCAAGCATATGTTAAACGACTTTTCTACTGTAGGTACACAAAGCCAGAATTATTTTGACTGCTACGTAATTCATTCCACTCTCCCTCCATTGCACATCCATGGATTAATCGTCTACCAAACTCGTGCAAATTTCCAAATATTAAGACGCATATCCGTCCAAACATGTGCATCGGATCGTATTCGTCAAAACATGTGCATCCCCGCCGATATTATTTATGGATAAGACAAACCCTTTCAATTATTTAATTGCGCTGCATTATTTCCCATATGCATTTAGGGATTTTGTGTTTCTAATTGTTAGATGATATTTTAATATCTTATATAAGACAGTATTTATCTTCTTTTGATGATGTATAAATAAGTGTGATTTGAAATGACTGAAAAAGGGTTTTAGGAAAATTCACCCTCAACAATTCATCATTATGAAAAATTCACTGTCCGTAATTGAATTTGTTGACAGAATAAATTATACGGGGAGGAGACTACACCTCGTGACATCTTGACTTTAAAGGATGTTTTAACCAATCAAACTATGCCCCCCACCCCATATAATATTTACTTATGATATAATTTTAAATTAATTTATACAAAGTTAGAAGAATTAATTAGAAAGGGGGTTAGTGATATAAAAATTAATAGTATGCATTTAACAAAATAGGTACATAAGTAAATTATATATATCTATATATAAATTTATAATTTGATATTCTTTCTTTAAGTTGATCATATTTTACATTTAGAATTGGTAAATGTGCTCATCAATAAGTGAATGACATGTTAAATATTATACTTGTAAATGTTGGTGTAGACATCTGGAATGTGATCTTAACCTAACCACACTTGAATTTACCTATCTTAATATTTAAGTAAATAAATATTTATTACTAATTTAATTACTTTAAGCTTTTCTCTTATTCTAATATTTAATTTAATTTTATCCCTTACCCTTATCCATCACTTTTAAATATATAACATTTTTATATTTATTTAATTAAGTTTAACCTTATTCCCAAATCCTCTAACTAATTAATTAATTTGGACTAATTAATATACACTAAAGATGTCAAATCATAATATTAGATTAAGCCTATTCACCCTTCTTATATAAAAGATAAGATGGAGGACGTAGAGAAACAGGGAGAGTTCAAACAACCCCTATGTTGTTTGTTATTTAGGACATCTGCTTCAACTAAGAAACGATTAGTTTATGATGGACGAGGTGTGATTCAAGCATCCAAGTGATACTTCATGGACATGAGCACACTTGGAATATCTTGACTAAGTTCGGGAAGACTACCGTCCTTTAACACATCCCCACTCGAATGCTTTAAGCAAATTAGCGAGAGTGATGGGAACATGCACACTGGCCATGTCCTTTCTTGCGAACACCTGCCTTCCTACTCCAAACGGAAGATATGCCATTCTCACATTCTCCAACTAATTCTGTCCCAAAAATCTCTCAGGCCTGAACTCGTTGGGCTCTTTCCACACCTCTGGATCGTTGGACATGCTGTGCAGATTGAAAAGCACTCCTGACTTTGCAGATATGGTGATGCCCATCACCTTATATCCTCCTCCATCTAGTGAATCCTTCCCAAGCGATGTGTCGATTATTTTCTTAAGCGTTTTCTTCACCACACTTGGCATGTATGGCGGCTTCCTCCAAATCTCTATTTCATAACTATTGGGATGTGGATCTCGATTATACCTCAGTAATCTCTTACAAACTGGTATAAGAGCAAAAGGTATTCCCAATCATCAAAGGTGAAGTTTGAAGCCTAGATCAATTACAGAGGAGATTTGAAGCTATCAAAGAATATCATGGGTTTCACTCAACCAAAGGAAGTGTAGATCAAAGAAAAGATATCATTGCTATCACAAATCAAAGGAAAGTTGAAGATCATGGGAGGAGATAAAATCAAAGTGATGAGCCAATTCTAGAGAAAAGCCGCCTACAGATTTAAGAGAAGTCAGAGAAGATTGTTGGAAAAGGAGTCATAAGGCCACAACCACAAAAAGAGATTGTAAAGGCATAGAAATTAAATAGCTACCTTTAAAGGAAGAAAAGGTTACTATTTTACAAAGAGGAAGAGATTGGAAAAGGAAACAGAGGAATAACAGTGAGTAGAGGAAAAAAATTATTTTGAAAAATCATGGCAAGAGCAAGTGGAAGTATTTCACAACCCCAGATTCCAATTTTTAATGGCAAAAATTATGATTTTTGGAGTATAAAAATGAAAACCTTGTTTTTCTTTGAGGATGTTTGGGACTTGGTTGAGAATGGATTCCAGCAAACAATGGAGGAATCAATATTTCCAAAAGTAGCAACTGCCACAAGATCAAAATAGGCATGGTAAAGTTTGTAAATATCATACCAAGGCACATACAAGGTGAAAACAACAAAACTACAAATCCTTAGAAGGGATTTTGAAAACCTGCAAATGAAAGATTTAGATTCAATAGATTCATTCTTCACTCATGCAATGGCAATAGTAATTAGATTAGATCCTATGGAGAAATTGTTGGGGATCAAAAATTTGTAGAGAAAATACTTAGAAGCTTACCTACAAAGTTTGATTCAGTTGTAGTAGCCATTGAGGAATCCAAAGATCTTACTCAACATCAGTAGATGAATTAATGGGATCACTCTTAGCACATGAGCAAAGATTAAATCAATCAAGGACATCATCATTGGAGAATGCATTCAAAACTTAGCTTTCATCTGGAAGAACAAGAGAGAGATCAAATTACAGTAGAGGCAGAGGGTGTTTTACACCAAGAGGAAGAAGAGAAAATACACAATTTGAAAGTAGAAGACTAGCATCAAGCACACATACTAATTCTACACCAACAAGAGGAAGAGGTAACAACCATTCTCATAGCCATCATCAAGGAGAAAGGTATGATAAATCCAACATCCAATTCCATTATTGCAATAAATTTGGGCATTTTACATTTGAATGTAGAAAAACACAATATGACATGAATAAGCAAAAGGCACACTTTATAAATGAAAAATAGCCCAATACTAGTGAACAAAACACCATGTTGATAACATGCAATGTAGCACAATCTTGAGAGTTATAAGGAGGTAATGGTTCCTAGATAGTGGATGTAGCAATCACATGAGTGGGAGTAAGGAGATGTTTGCAACAATAGATGATTCGGTAAAATCAGAGGTAAAATTGGGGAATGATCACTGAGTATCAATTGTGCGAAAAGGGTCAATTAATATAAAAACTAAGCAAGGTGAGAAGAAGCATATCCCTAATGTATACTATGTTCTTGGATTGCAACACAATCTCATAAGCATTGGGAAACTAATGCAAAAGGGATATAGAATATACTTTGAAAATGGTGAATGTGTGATTCTAGATAAGAAACCAAGCAATAGGCTGATTACAAAAGTTGAAATGACAAAAAATAGGATGTTTCCACTTAGAATCCAAAGTGAACTATTCTTAGAGCCACAAGGATTTAAAAATGTTATTGTTTTCAAAGATTCATACAAAAATGAATCTTGGCTATGACACTTAAGATTTGGGCATTTAAACTTTAAAGGATTACAACTGTTATATAAGAAAAGAATGGTATATGGATTGTCACCAATAGAGACGCTTAAGACAACATGTGAGAGTTGCATATTGGAAAAGAAACATAGAAAAAAATTCCAGTTGGGGAGTCTTATAGGGCAAAGCATCCACTTGAGATAGTGCATTCAGATATTTGTGGACCGATGCAAATACCATCCATAAGTGGAAGTCTTTATTTCTTGACATTTATTGATGATTTCAGTAGGAAAGTATGGGTTTATTTATTGAAATACAAATCACATGTATTTGCTATTTTTAAGGAGTTCAAGGAAAAAGTTGAGAAAGAAAGTGGATACTATATCAAAACATTGAGAACTAATTGAGGTGGTGAATACATATCAAGTGATTTTTAGAACTTTTGCAAAGAAAATGGCATAAGGAAACAATTTACATCAAGGTATACTCCCCAACAAAATGGAGTAGTTGAGAGAAAGAATAGAACAATTATGGAAATGGCACAAAGTATGATAAAAGCAAAACACCTACTAAATGAGTATTGGGCCAAAGTGGTTGCATGTTCGATATACATATTAAATAGATGTCCTACAAAAGTAGTGATAAATAAAACACTAGAAGAAGCTTGGAGCAAAATGAATCATAATATAACACATTGGAGAGTCTTTTGATGTGTGGCATACTCCTCAACACCTCAAGAGTTGAGAAAGAAACTAGACGATAGAGGAGATAAGTGCATATTTGTGGGATATAGTGAACAGTCCAAGGCATATAACCTATACAATCCTATCACAAAGAAGGTGATAATAAGCCATGATGTTGAGTTTGTTGAAGAAGAAGTGTGGGATGGTAGCATAGACAAAACACCTACAATTGCAGCTAGTGTTCCACAAGAGAATGAAGAGAATGAAACTCAAGTTGCGAATCCTACTACACAAGCAAATGTTCCTACAATTCCTTCTAAGGAACCTACCACTCCAAATCCAACTACTCCAGCAAGTAATAACAATAATGAGTCTTCTAATCCAACTCTTGCATCACTAAGATCAAGGTCTATAAACACTTCAAAGAAGACACGTACTCTAAGAGAGATTTATGATGAAATACAAGAGGCTGAAAATGATGATTTATGCTCTAATTTTTTATTCTTAACACAAGCTAATCCAATTTACTTTGAGGATGCCATTAAAGATGACAATTGGATTGCAACCATGAATGAAGAAATTCAGTCAATTGAAAATAATCAAACTTGAGATCTAGTAGAGCTTCCTAAAGGCAAGGATGTGATTGGAGTTAAGTGGGTTTACAAGAAAAAGTATAATGCTAATGGAAAAGTAGAGAAACATAAGGCAAGAATAGTAGCTAAAGGCTTCACACAATAACCTAGCATAGACTACAATGAAACATTCACACTTGTGGCAAGATTAGATACCATTAGAATGGTCTTATCGATAACAACTCAAAATAATTGGAAGGTTTACCAAATGGACATCAAATCAACATTCTTGAATGGCATTTTAGAAGAAGAAGTGTATATAAAATAGCCACCTGGTTATGAAGTTTTGGGAGAAGAACATAAGGTATACAAACTAAAAAATGCACTATATGGTTTGAAGTAAGCTCCTAGAGCTTGGTACAACAGGATAGACTCTTATTTTGTGAACAATGGGTTTAGCAAGTGTGGAAATGAACCAATTTTGTATGTCAAAGTGAATGATGAAAGAGAAATCTTGATAGTTTTTTTGTATGTAGAAGATTTGATATTAATAGGTAACATGTCAATTAACTCATTCAAGGAAGCCATGGAAAGTGAATTTGATATGATTGATTTGGGGCTCATGAGATATTTTCTTGGGAAATAGGTAATTCAAAATGATCAAGGAATTTTTTATATGTCAAAGTAAGTATGCTAATGGTTTGTTGAAGAGATTTAAGATGACAAATGTGAATCCAACTCCTACACTACTTGCATTGGGTTTAAAACTTAGTAAGGATGACAAAAGTCCTAGTGTTGATGCAACCTTATTCAAAAGATTAGTTGGTAGCCTCATGTATCTAACTGCTACAAGACTGGATATCATGTATGGGGTTAGTCTCATTTCTATAGTCATGGAAAAACCAAAGGAATCAATTTGGAAAGTTGGAAAAAGAGTTTTAAGGTATATAGCTGGAACAAAGAGCTTTGGGATTTTGTATACATCTTCATATGATTACAAACTAATTGGATATATGGATAGTGATTGGGGAGGTAGCATGGATGATAGAAAAAACACTTTTGGGTACATCTTTCATCTAGGATTAGGTGCTATCTCTTGGGAATAGAAGAAACAACCAATTGTGACACTCTCGTCAGCTAAAGCAGAATATGTTGTAGGCATATCAGTAGCTTGCCAAGCTGTATGGGTGAGAAGAGTACTTTCAGATTTGAGGCATCCACAAGAAGAACCTACAATTTTTTTTTTTGAAAATAATTCAACAATTGCTTTACATAAACATCATGTCCTTCATAAACGAAGCAAGCATATTGATACAAGATATCATTTTATTTGATAATTGGTGAACATTGGTGACATATATCTTGAGTTTTGTAGGTCCAAAGAAAAACTAGCAGACATCTCCAGAAATCCACTTGCAAAGAATGTCTTTGAGCATCTCTAGGAAGGAATTGGAATAGTAGACATATATGGCAGTGAAGATTAAGGGGATTCTCGGCGAATGTGAATCACTAGCTATACTTGATTAACCTCCCCTACCACATTAGTTCAATTACTCCATCCACCACATTTAATTATCCCTTCTATCTTCTTTGATGTATCTAGACACTTCTACTTTTGTGTATCTAGAAACTTCTCCTGATGCTTAGAAATCATCTCTATTTTTTGTAAAAGAGATAGGGTATGTTACTCTATTTTTTGATGGATGGATGAACACATGAGTGTAAGAGCACTGACAATTGTATTTTTCAAAAGCCATTAATAAAAACTCTATTCTATTTTTATATTTTATTGTAAGTTGTATGTTGTGTTACTTTCCTCTCTTACAGCAACCCACCTTTCCTTCCTAGGTTGCTTGGTGTATCTCTTGATAAGCCCTCTCTTGGATGTGAGGATTCATAATCAAATAAGCCAGAGACCATTCTATGGCCGTTGTCATGCTATCTATTGCAAGAAGGTACAACTCATACAAGTTGAAAGCTACTTCTTCATGAGATAACTTTGAGTTGTCTCCACCATCCTCCCCTTTGTCAATGGACAACAAACAATTCAAGAAATTGTTGGGAGCACTTTGAGCTTCAAGTATTCTCTATAACTATGAGCAAATTGAAGAAAGTGTTGATAAAAAAGTAAACACGTCAATTCAAAATAAATACATTTTAATTTAAGATTTAACTAAATTTATTTATAATTTTAATAGCACTATCACAGTGCCCTATGAATAGAGAGTCTATTAGATGGGTTTTTTTGGATATTGAAATGGGTGTTCAATTCAATTAAATGAAGCATACATCTCACTTAAGAAGTTTTAGTTATAACATTATTCAAAAATTTGGTTGATATATATTTTAATTTAGTTGGAGAGAGTAAAATTGAAAGAGATAAAATCTATACAAATGGAACTCCCCTTCACAAGATGGTTGTAGTAGAAAAATCTAAATCTTTCAAGGGTGAAACAATAAGTATTAGCATTTTAAGTTGAATGGTTTGTTAGGAGTGTTTCATATTCACAAGAAATAAATATATAATGATTTGAGCTACATATATAAAGACATTGAAATAAATAAATGAGATATTACATATTTGAAGATTCCTAATAATTATTAACCCCTACACTTTTCACTATAATAATTCTAGGGGATAAGGTTGACCCAATTTTATGCAAGTCAAAATTGGATATGTTATTGAAATTAAATTTTGGATTAGATAGTCACATAAAGGAATCTAATGTACTTCTAGATGCTCAGTACTCTACTCATTACCAAAGGTTAAAGAAAATTATCAACATCTAATAGATTTCTAATGATGATTTTTCTAGATGGGTTGCTAATTATTCATAAACCTAAGTGATTTGACAATTAGCATTCTTGAGTGATACTTTGAATATCTTTGTAATGTTTTGGGATATCTAGAACACATATTTTGGCATAGGTGATTTGATGTATGATTTGAGTTAGTGGAGATTTTGAAGGAATTTAATTAGCTTAAGTTTGTTTTAAAATATATTAGAAAATTGGTTAACATATTTTGGTTATAATAGGCTCATAGTATTTGTAAGTGTACATCTAATTGAGTTGCTAGGGAGTTTGTTTAAAGTCTCCAATATTTTTAGGATGGTTTTAAAAGTTTTTCAAGAGCATTCTATTTGGTCATTGTGTAGAATACCCGAGGTTATAGGTATGAATTTTTGTGATCTTTCATATTCTTAAAGGATGGGAAAAATTAGAATAAGAATGACCTATTCTAGGAAATAGTTGGGAAATTTTCCACAAACCATATTCCACTTCTTCTAGTGGATGAAGAGATCCTTTCCCATTGTTCCTTGTAACTAATAATCCATCCATATCTTCCATAATAGGTTTGTTGATGTAGAATTTTCCATCTCCAACTACTCATAGAGCTTCCTCACCTTACACTCATTCTTTATTTGGTGAATCATCCCAAGTGGTGCAATCAAGTATTTTCTTAGTGTGTTAGGTTCACCACACTTTGCATGTATGGTAACTTTCTCGAATCCTCTAAACTTAACAATCCATCTTTTACATCTTGCACTACTTGACTTGTCTCTTGATAATACCTCCCTTGTATATGAGGATTGGTTATTAGATAAGCCAAAGCCCATTCTATGACCATAAAAATTCTATCTACTGCAAGAAGGAACAACTCATACAAGTTGAAAGTAAACAATTTAAGAAACTGCTAGGAGCACTTCATTTCAAGTATTCTCTATAACTATGAGAAAATCAAATAAAAGGAAACATAATATGTAGAAAATCATCTCGGAGAGACTTGCATTTCCTTTTTGTTATGATTGATGAAGGAACACAGTAAATGAATCCAAAATCATATCTCCTCTTTTACTTAGGATAATATCTTTAGCTATGAATTCTTCCACCTTAGAAAGCATATTTTGAGAGTAGTAAATAAATAAATGAATTTCACATGGATATTACATGGGTTCAATTAATTGGCCCCCATAATATTATATATAATTACAAAGGTATATTTGATTCAAGAAATTCTAATGGTTCATATTACCAAGTACAATACTCCAAAATGGACATGTCAAATTATGTAGGTCTCATCCATTGCACAAGATTCTCCACTCCTCAATCCTAATGCCTATAATTAAGAAAATACAATAAGTGAGTCCAAAGTTAGCTGTAATCACCACCATTGCACAACACCTTGTTTAAGTATTCATAAGATAACTAGTTCCAAGATTCTTGGGCAATCTTAATTATGAATTATTTTCTAATTACACCCTAGGCATCCAAGGACAATTTCCAAGAGTGCTAGAGATATACATAAATTAGATATAAGATTGTAAGGTAAATGGAAAATTATTACTAACACCACTTGTACTAAACAACTCCTACCCCTTGACTTGGATAGTAAAATAATTACTCTCCCACATCTCACATTTCAAAAAAATCTCCAAACAAAGTCAATAAAACTCTATTTTTCCTATCATCACATATTAGGTCATTATGCTAATCAATACCAAGCCTTAAAGAGAAAAATCCAAGACTTTATTATTGATGGTTATATATTTAATTCTCCTCATAAGGTATCTTCCCCCTTTACTCTTGAAAACTATATTGATTGGTTGATAACCTTGACACAACAAATGACCCATAATTATGTCATGAAGCATGTAATATATCAATCTTGATCCCCTTGATGGTTTATCTACACTTGATTTTCATGACATAGAAGATATAAAAAATATGTGTCCCATTATGAAACCTTTAAGAACAATGCTGATGTTACTTCTCTCTCAAAATTATTATAGAAAGATATAATTTATATTTTTAAATTTTCTTTATATGAATCACCTTGTACACAAATAATGAATACAAAAATAGGTGATTTAATTGTTGTTACTTTATTTACTTGAATTATTGGTTGACTTACTATCCCTCCTCATATTTATGATATTTTTGTTTATATATATCAAGGGTAAAAATGAGTTTTTATAAATATCTCTTTTACATATTCTTTATTTGACTTCAATTCACTTATCATTCCACATATACCATATATCCCACTTATGTCCACTTTCATCCTTTATACTCATTGATTCATGCCACATAAAGCTCTTTATTTAATCACTAATGAGATATTTGAGACCTCAACCTTCTCTTATTCTTACTATATTTGGGATGTCCCATTTTCCTTTTTTGATTTACCTCAAGTCATTATAGGATTGAATCTTTAGAGCTATTAAGATGCCTTATTTCTCTTTCTTTTGCTATACATGGTCTAGGAATGCACATCTACTCTAGCATATTCCCCTCCATCCCTTCCATCACTTGATCCCAATATATACTTGAATTCTCTTTATCTCTCAAAATCCTTATCCTATCAGGATTCAATATTTTAGAAATCCATGGGGAAGGACATCATCACTCCCATCCAAACTACATTACTTTTTATACCTACTATACATATCCCTACTAGACTATCCCTTTTACATTGCATTTGATATTGGAAGCGAGATAATAAGGATGCAAGTAAGTTCCTTTTTTCTCTAGTACATAAACTTGATAATATGCTATGAAATACATTGACCTATAATTCTTGGAAACATAAAGCAATAAAAAGGAAAGGTTGACCTTGTATCTTTGTTGCTTATTATAAAAATGTGAAGACATATTATCTTCTTATTTCACACACCATAATAATGCTTTATAGGTGGTATGTATTGTTTGATGAACAATCCCAAGCTTACAAGATAGCATCACTTCCTCCTCCATTGGTTTCTAGTGAGCCAAAAAAAATTAGATGTTTCTTGTGATGAACACATAAAAATATTGTAGAAAGGAGACAACCAAAAATATTTTTATAATCTTCACAATGCTATTTCAGCCTGGGCAACCTCTAAATATAACATACCACTTAAATTACAAATATACCAATATCATCTCTACTTGTAAAGTCATTACAATATATAGTCTTCTTAAAGACAACTACTACGTTCTCATGTATGTAGGATAGATACTTTAGTCTAACCAACTAATAGGTACAAACGATATGCACTTCAATACATTATTTATTACTACCTAGTACACTATAATGCTAAACCTTGTACATATTACACTTTTAGAGGTCTTAATGCTAAACCTTGTACAAATACGACTGATAAATTCAAGACGTAAAATCATAATATTATATTAAGACTATTCACCTTCCTTATATATCACTTTCTTGAACACTGGAAATCACAAAAGAAAAGATGGAGACAGAGACAAACAGAACTGATAAATCCAAGATGTAAAATCATAATACTATATTAAGACTATTCACCCTTCTTATATATCGCTATCTTGAACACTGGAAATCACAAAAGATAAAGATGGAGGACGTAGACAAACAGGGAGAGTTCAAACAACCCATATGTTGTTTGTTATTTAAGACACCTGCTTGAACTAAGAACCAATTAGTTTATGATGGACGAGGCGTGATTCGAGCATCCAAGTGATACTTCATGGACATGAGCACACTTGGAATATCCCGAGTGAGATCGGGAAGACTACCTTCCTTAGCACATCCCCACTCGAATGTTTTAAGCAAATTAGCGAGAGTGATGGGAACATGCACGCTGGCCACGTCCATTCCTGCGCACACCCGCCTTCCTGCTCCAAATGGAAGATATGCCATTCTCACATTCTCCAACTCATTTGGTCCCAGAAATCTCTCAGGTCTGAACTCGTCGGGCTCTTTCCACACCTCTGGATCGTTGGACACGTTGTGCAGATTAAAAAGCACTCCTGACTTTGCAGGTATGGCGATACCCATCACCTTACACTCCTCTGTTTGGTGAATCATCCCAAGCGGTGCAACTGATTCTTTTCTCAGCGTTTCCTTCACCACACTTTGCATGTATGGCAGCTTCCTCAAATCCTCTAAACCTAACAACCCATCTTTTCCTTCCTGGGCTGCTTGATTTATCTCTTGATAAGCCCTCTCTTGGATGAGTGTTGGGTTAATTTCTACCGCCTATAATAATCAACCTCATTAAAATGCAGAGTTATAGAGATTCCTACGATGTAAGAAGATTATAGAAAGATGACTGTCGGTGATAGAAGAGTCTAGAAAGACAACAGTCGGTGATAGAAGAGTCTAGATAGAAGAGTCTAGGAAGAAACGTGAAAAACACAACTTGTAGAGATTTCTGTATATTCTTGAGACCTCTATAAAAGGAGGTGGTTGTATACGATTCAAGCAAGCAATGGAATTGCTTCCTCTGCCCACCATCAAGTGGTAGCAGAGCAGTTAGTTTGTGGTAATCTGAAACCAGATGTAAGTGATAATGTAATGGCAGAATGGTGAATGAGCAGCAGCTCAAATGATGTAATATTTCAGTTTTAGTAATATGAATTTCATGTTTGTTTTATATTATGTTTATCTGCTCCCTATTTCCCACAGTGATTCGTTATCAGATAAGCCAGAGCCCATTCTATGGCCGTAGATGTGCTGTCTACTGCAAGAAGGAACAGCTCATACAAGTTGAAAGCTACTTCTTCATCAGATAACTCTGACTTGTCTTCACCTTCCTCCCCTTCGTCAATGGACAGCAAACAATTCAAGAAAGTGTTGGGAGCACTTCGCTTCAAATATTCTCTATAACTGCGAGCAAATCGAATAAAGGGCAACATGAGGCGCAGAACATCAGCTCGGAGAGACTTCCATTCCCTTTCTGTTCTGATTGATGAGGGAACAAAGAAACGAGCAAGAGGAAATGAATCGAGAAGCATATCTCCTCTTTTACTCAGGCTAATATCTTCAGCTATGTATTCTTCCAGCTGGGACAATAAACTCTCATCTTGAAAGTCCGGGCCAAAGCATAAGGGGGCAATAAAACTCATTGCCATCATTTTCAAGGAATAAAAGGGTCTCACCACGCCATTCTTCTCTTTCATCTCCTTTTCTAGCTTCTTGATGAGCTTATTCACACTTGCCTGGTGAGAAGAGCTCTGGAGTGCAACGTGGGCGGGGCTGAGAACATTGTTATGCAAAAGTTTTCTGAGCCTAGTCCAATGCTCGTTGTAGGGAGAACTAATCATAGTTCTAAAAGTGGCACTAGTGAATTGCCCGGAGTAGAGCGGGGGCCTACCAGAAAAATTGGTGGCCTGGTTAACCAAGGCCTCCCAGATTGGAGCTTGGCCGGTGAGGACTATAAGGGGTGATGGGCCCATCCAAATTGTCATGACAGGACCATATGTTTTGGCCAGCGCTGTCAAGGCGGAAAGAAGATTTCCACCCTTGTTCAGCTGGTGCAAGTTGCCCAGTAATGGCAGCCTTGGTGGAGATGGAGGCCATTTCTTCTCCTTAGTTGATGAGAAGAAAAGAGGTAGAGCAAGAAATGGAAGGCCGAGTGCAACAAGGAAAATGAGTAGAGTGGGAATTATGGAAGAGAATGGAAAGCCAAAGAGATGGACTCTGCGATTGGCATTGCAGTTCTTACATAGATTGCATATAAATGCACAGGCATGTCCCATTATTACGTCACAAACATGTCCCATTATTACGTCACAGACATGTCCCATTATCACTAAAAAGCCAGGCCGAACACGTTATTTTTTACCAACGTTCTATATTTCAAATGCGTGTCTTAAGAAAGTCCTCTGTAAATCCCACTCTCCTTCCCTTGCACATCCATGGAAATCGTCAACCAAACTCCGTCAAAACATGTGCATCCGAGCGTATTTTTATTAAAATAAAACATAAATATATTTATTTTATTTATTATATTTTATAATAATCAATATATTTTTAATATTATGTATTATATATTTATTATTTAATTATATATATAATTTATATTATATTTATTCAAGTGCTAATTATTTTTGGATTGAAAGTACATGAATTTTTTAAATCAAAAAATAATTAGCACTTGATTATCATGGACTCTAGAAATTTGATGGTATTAATTATATTAATTATTTTATATTATATAATATATATTATTTAATTTAAGCATATAAATATTAAATTATGATATAATTTTAAATTAATTTATGCAAAGTTAGAAGAATTAATTAGAAAGGGAGTTAGTGATATAAACATTAATAGTATGCATTTAACATATAAAATAGATACATAATTAAATAATAAATATATATTGGTATTAAATATTTAATATAGTATATAAATTTATAATTTGATATTTCTTATTTAAGTTGATCATATTTAGAATTAATGGATGTGCTCATCAATAAGTGAATGACATGTTAGATATTGTACTATCAAATGTTTGTATAGACATCTAAATGTGACCTTAACCTAACTACACTTGATTTTAATTATCTTAATATTTATTATTTATTTAATTAATTTAACCTTTGTCCTCATCCTAATATTTAATTAAATAAATATTTATTAATTTAATTAATTTATCCATTATCCTTATCCCCAAATCTTCTAATTAAATTAATTAATTACTTTAAGCTAATTAATACGAGTTTCCCTTTTCCTCCAATATTTAATTCCACTTTATCCTTAATCATTACCTATTTAATCCTATCCATTGATTTCATTCACATGGATCACAATCTAAATTTGTTCTCATGTGACAAGTATCCCCTTTACATGTCTAACTAACTCCTTGTTTAGATTCATTAAACCTAAACACCTTGCCAAAAGTTAAACTAACTTTCCATCTCATCCCTTCATTTAATATCACACCTCTTATTCATAGCCATCCATATGAGGATGTTGCCCTAATTGTAATCCTAAATCAAACCCTTATCCCTCATGTGACACTTGTTAAACATGACTACACTTTTTTATCTAAAACCTTAATCCTTAATCAATCATAGCCATCCATCACTCAATGCATCTTGTCTCTTGATTTATCTCATGAAAATTCTATAAATGAGAGGCCTTTCATCCCATTTGTAATATCTCTTTTCATCCTGCTATTATGTTGCTGCATTTTGTATCTGCTTCTCTCATTTTCTATCTACTTCTTTCATAGCTAAGCTAATGTTCCATCATCATATCCTTATCCTACTGTGAGATAAGAGGGATTCGTTGCACACGAGTCTCTTCATTCTCAAGAGATTCCCAGGGAACAAACTTCCCTTATCCACCTCAACATAAGCTGAATGAAAAAATTGTAAAAATGTGCACGTTAAATATAGAGAAGACTACTTTAGGTTCTGAGAGAGTGAAACTTCTAGATTTCTACCTTCAACAGAGGAGCTCTTGAACAAAGCACAACATCGTGGATTTAGGACACCAACACAGTGTGCTGGTGTCCAAATGACACACTGGCATCTTGAGCAATAAAGAACTTATGAAGGAAAAACAAAACTATTTCACTTCTTAGCCTAGATCTAAGGTTTGTTTAATAGAATGATGAAATTGAGAACAAAAACTATGAGAAAGTATAAGGAGAACTTGGAGAAAACTTACCCTCAACTAGAAATCTGAGTCTTCACTCCAAGCTCCGCTTTATAACCTACACACAACACAAGCGAGGGGAAAATATTGGGGTTGTATAGTGGGGTTGTATAGGGGCCTACCGAAATCAGACCCCTTGTTTGGTGTTCCCACCTCCACAGACAACAAGATAGAAAGAGAGTGTAACTGAAATGGACAAGGAGGTGGTGAAAGAAAAACTCGCTTCAGGAGTAGAACCCACACCACCAAGTAGAAAATGACCAAAGAGATCTAATCTATTTTCAAATAGAAAAGAGTAAGAGATCGTTACCAATAGGCTTCAACCCCGTCTTGAACACACAAATGCACCATTGAATGCTTGCTAGAGAGCTTTGGATGTTGGAGGGACCTCAGTCTGGCAGAGTTTTGCTTTTAGAAGTGTTGTTGTCAAGAGTGAAAGAGATTGAATTTGAAGAGAGAAGATTGATTGAATTAATGAACCCCAAAAATAAGAGTAAATGAGGGTTTTTTGTATGCAAGGGTGGAAAAGAGTTGTTACACTTAAAAATTTGATTGCGGAGACATGTGTCCAGAGTCAAGATTCGATATTCCCCATTTCAAACTTGGATAACTGCCAAGACGCTAGCATGCCATGTAGATGTCCGCGAGTCATGCAAGCGTCCAAAACATATTTTTTTGGGAAACGTGTCATCATACTGATATTGCTTCACCATTGGTCCACATGGAGCTAGAATTGTGAAATTTTGACCCATGGGATTTTTTCCATTAATGCGTTTGGGTGTCATAAATGCTAGGAAAAGTGCTAAAATGTGGAATTTACCCTAGGTGCAATTTTGCGACATTACATTTTTCCCCCACTTTATTGGGCTCAATTTTGGGAAAAATGGCCACACTAAAGTAGAGAAGAAAAAAATTCACCAAAATTTTGAAATTTAATGGATTTGCATGCCAAAAGAGAGTGCCTCAGAAGTCACCGAGGTCGAGTCGGTCAATACTGAAGGTGCCCCCCAACAACTGACTCAACAAGAAATGTAAGACTAGTTGTGGGAATTGTGTGAAAATTGTCTCTACAATTCTCAATTTTAAGTTAGTTTTTTAAAAAATGGAAGAAGCTACAATGGCGAGAACAATGGTCAAGAGAAATTCGATGATTCAGAAGAAAAATATGGTGAAGAGGTGACTATATGTCCCCTCTTGAGTTTTCCCCCAACTAAGTGGGGTAAAATTAGGAGAAACTGGGGAGCCACAAACTCTAGGAAAAATGGGCCCTGGGGGGCCTATATATACCTAGTTGGGCCCCGAGAAAGGTCATTTGCACTATTCATCACAAGGATTTTGCTAACTTTTGTGAGAGAAAATTCATCAAAATGTCGAGCAGATGTGGTTACGAGGATCTGAGGCTAGACCAGCTACGTGCAGACATTGTTGGGGGCATCGAGGTTGACCAGGTAGGCCTGAAACCTCTTTGTTAGTCATTTTTGAGTGGATTTTTGCATGTTTTTAGAACTTTTTGTGCACACACATCCTAGGCGTGCATGCACATCTTTGGTGCATGCTAGTGTCCAAGGGGTGCAAAGTCATCCTTGTGCCATTAATGGTGGCTTAGATGCCTGTACAGCGCACAAACGTCTATGCGGTGCATATGTGTCTTCCAATACTTTTTACTTATATTTTTTAATAACTTGCAGTGTATTGACACACATTTGATTTTTCTTTCGCAGGACTATCCAAAGATTAGGGAGCATCCTGCAGGGAAAGTGCTTTGCCTACTACGAGATCAGAGGGATCAGTTGACTGATGATGAGGTCTCCCTCTTATAGTGGGTCGAGCTCTAGCACATGCATACCATGCCAGAGATGTTGTACCATGACCGCATGCTAATGATGTTGATGGAGTGATGGGATGCCACTACCTCCAACTTCCAGTTATCGACTAGGGAGATTGCTATCACATTGGAGGATGTTTATTGCATCCTCGTGCTTTCCATCTGTGGCCGATAGGTGGCAATTAATGATTCTCACTTAGCACATGAGTGATAATACAAAGTCTTATATTGCTTCAGTTGAACGGATAGTTGGGACGGCACCAAGCACATCTACACCCGATGGTTCAACTAGGTCTAGACCACTACCCCTCTGATACATCATGTCTTGGTGGTTATTATCACCATGAGGGTCACCATTGATGCATGGGCTCCCACCTACATAGGGGCCTCATCCACACCATTCAGGTGATGGTGGAGTAGCAGACTTTATTCTCTTGGGGGTGCAACATGCTAGCACACCTCTACCAGGAGATCGGCTAGTATGTTCATTATGAGTACCGCAACCTTACAACATGCACACTTCTTCAAGTGTGGGATTTTTCCCACATCATGTGCACTATTCCAAAGGGATATCCATAGGTGTGGAACTATGTTGTCCCCGATGGCCCACTAGCTACAAGCTCACTTGGCGCGGGAGGCATGGTGACCCTCAGAAGTTCTAGCAGCTTGCAAAGCCGACACGCTGGATGCTAGATAGATTAGATGGGAGACCCTACCAAGCTTTTGGTGGATGGATTATAGGTTCCTTCAACTTGTAGTGAATGATTCATCCTCGCTCATACAAATTATATCATTATGCAATGTACATTGAAGGTCATGATAGAATGAGCAAGTTCAAACCATTCCCCTCTCCCTGGCCTCCAACATACACCAACTATGCGGAGTGCGAGGCTCGAGGATCGCTCATGGACCTACCCCGGTAGATGTAGACATCTTTGATGATGATACTAATGGATGTTGACCTACCACTTATGGGCACACTAGACAACATTGGCATGGACCGAAAGCTGAACGGTGGGCAAGACACGCCTTGTTTTTCTAGAAGTGATGCCCCTCGCAGAGGGATCCCTCGGACTAGATGTGCCATCACAGCTACCCCAGAGAGGAGGCTGAGGCAAAGCATGGCGAGGAGGGAGTAGTAGGAGGAGCATGAGTAGGCTAAGAAGGCCAAGATGATGCCATTAAGATTCGAGAGGCTAATTAAGGATGTCATCCCCATAGCCACTCTTTGCTCTTCATCGGCACCACCAACCCTTGTTGCATCCAGGGCTGCCCTTGACACCAGCGGTGCAGGACCGAGTGCACCTCCTCCCCTTGACCCATTCTAGTAGCCAAGGGACCTAGGTATGACAGTTATTTCATTTCAGCATTTCCAACTTTTATCTCATGTATATACATATATGTTTTAATTTCATATATTTCGTGATACTGGCATGTCTTTTGCTTATGTGGTTGCAGTGGATACTCAGGGATGGACTAGGTTCTCGCCCGCATATCAAAGGCGTAATCCCCACCGTGTCATTCAAGGGACAATTGTGATGCATACCGAATGGTTTCAACAAGATGACATGTGCACCTTTTTCGAAGCGTTGGTAGCACGCTTGAGGATCAGAAGAGGTGCAAGTAGAGGTGGCTTAGGAGGATGATCGATGTCACCACAATGCACGAAGCATGACTAACTATTGGGGAGTTGCAGATGACAATACTCATAGAGCAAGATGCTACTCATGACAAGGGCTAATGCCACCAAGGAGGTGCGTGATGCCATTTAGATCCATCTTGATGACCTCGTGGGATAACCAGTAGCCATGATCCTGACAGGTGATCAATAGGTGTAGTAGGAGCTATTGTAGGTGCGGATGTAGATATGCTCTCTTTAGGGAGAGATTAGGGGGATGCATGTAGCCCTATCTGGATCACGCTCACATCACTCTAGATCTATCTCCATTGTGTAGCGCCTTCCTAGGCCACAGCCGTAGCCATAGCTAGAGGGTTCTATGAGCCACATGCCTTAGTGTTAGAGAGCTCCATTTTGTACATTAGTTTTATAGTCACAACATGTATTTGCAGATCTTTTTTTTACAAACATTGATACACATATATTCAATAGCCACTCATTTTTTGACGATAGTGGCCCAATGTACATGTACATGAAATTTGATATATATATATATGAGATACTGATTCAGACATTATGGAATTGTGTACTTTGATGTGTATGTTCCTTTATTTTCATGTACGTTGATGTTATGGATGTTATATATATATATATGGATGTGGGTAAACCCACAAAAGTGGTTTACAATTTGAGTGAGGAAGGAAAAGTTGCAAAAATGACCCATGCAAAAAAAATTGGTTTTTGGGGTTCGAATGAACCCTTCGGTTCAAGCGAACCAAAAAAGGGTTTGAATGAACCTAGGTTTGTGCAAACCCATTTAATGGAAGGTCTCACCATTCCCAGGCCAAGAAAATACAAAAAAAACCCTTTCTCAAAAGGGGGTTTGAATGAACCTGGTTCAAGAAACCTCTCGTCTGAACCCCCTTTGGTTCGGGCCTAAACCACCCTTTTTTCCCCACCTTTCTCATCCGCCGCACCAAAAAAGTCCGTAATTTTGTGTGTTTCCAAAGCTTGGGTTTAGGATGAAAATGGAGGAATCTTCACAAAACCCAACTAGAATCAAGTAGTCCTCAGAATGAGCTATCAAAGGAATATAATTTTAATATATTCTGGTTTTATTATGTATTTGTTTTCTTAGTTTTATTAAACATAGGTTTTTCATCAAAAATGAAGGTTTTTGTTCTGCACATGTGGAAAATATTAGATTATCAAAAAATAAATTTGAAAAAATATGAGTGCACCAGATATTGAAGTCCTTGATCCAACAATTTTTTTTTTTTTGATACATACAAAAAAAGTTACGCATTATACGGTTTGCCTATGTATGAATTGTAATTGGTTTGACTTTGAAACTTGATCAAGGAAAAAATATTCAATAAAACAATATGAAACTAATTGGAAGCACTAGATATCATATTTACAAATCTAAATTCAAAGAAATTCAGAATTTATCCTTCATGAAAAAAGTTATAATGCTATACGTTGAGCCGGCCACCCTTAAAAATGTTGTTTATCGAAAAACTAGTTTTTGAAGGAGATGGAAAAAGAAGGCAATCTTTATTCAAAAATTTTGAAAAAAATATATTTAGAATCTAAAGGAAAAATGTGACAAATCACTAGTTTGCATCATCTTCAAATTCTTCACGGTTTAGCTGCTATAGGTGCCCGAATGTGAAGATTTAGTTAGAAAAAAATATTTCAGTGTCTAGTTTGGCCAAAAATTGTAAACCACTGTTGTGAAATCACCCATGTATGTTTACATTAGATGCTATGATGATTTAATGAACTCATATGGATACATGTTAATTATATAGAATAGTGTTCTAATTACATTAAAAGATATAATGTAATGCATGGATACATAGCATAGTAGGTTACATGTATGTATGACACACACACATGATAACATCATAAAACAAAAATATTTCATAATGTGTTAATGAATAATGTCAACATATGAAATGCTACAACCCTTAACACCACACATATGACACATTAGACACTACACATAGTATTGATGAAGATGAATTGCATTAACGGGTTCTTTTAAGGGCGTTCCATCCATAGATGACAATATGTAGGCACCTAAACCATACAGGAAGATGACAATGTAAGGGCTTTGATGGCATCTTCAAATTTCCAAAATTTGAAATGTCCATGATGAAAAAAATTGATCCGGACACTCAGAAATGCCCCTGAAAAATCTGCCCCAATGACTTACTTTGGAGGGTCATAATTTAGAGCCAGTTGACTTTCATGCCAAATCCCTTGGTGAGTGTATTCATTTGACATACATGAACATGTTTCTAATTTCAGCCTCTTGTGATAAATTTTGATAGAGTTTCGAAAAGCAAAGTTTGAGGGTTCTGGGATTGTTTTGTTGTTTGCAAATTCTCATGCCTACGAAGTTGCCTCCTGTTCAGACTGATATTTCACAACTAACTAATCGTCATGGTAAATGGATTGGTGCTTTGCATTCTCCTCATATTCATATGCTCCCTGGTCTAGTTTCAGAATCTCAGGATCATATTTGATATTTTAACCAGGTCAAAAGCAAATGCAGTTTGTTTTGTTTTTACATCTGCATTTTTAGAATGTTTCAAGGTCAACCTTGACCCCTAATATCTAGTGAAGAATGTGGATTGAAGGAAATCCCTCTTGCACACATACTCAATGGGACTAAATGATTTAGTGTTTCTAGTGGCAGCCTCCTAAGAGGTGATTTGATATTTTTTCAAGGAGGTGACTAGGTGAGCCCTAGTTGGTTTCCGATAGGTGCAATTGCAGGAATGTTTGAGTGAGCCACTTTGGAAGTGAATATCTTGCACCTTAGGATGAATTTTTTCAAGACATTTGTTGTATTGGATTTTTGGTTCAAATTTCTACATGTATGTTCAATTTCACAGCTACTGGATTCATTTTGATGGGTTAATTAATGTGTTGTTGACTGTGATAGGGTCAAAATTGGTGTTTCAAAAAGTTTTAATTTTTTAAATTCTAAGGGAAACCCATTTCTTTTTTTGATCTAAAACATCTCTAGCTCCATTTTCATAAAAAACGGAGCTCATATGATATTATTTTAATGCATTTTGAGTGTAGTGAACATGTCTTGGGGGCCAGTTGACGGAGGTATTTGATTTTTCATGGCTGGGAGAAATTTGATTTATAACCCATGTTTTAAATAATTGATTATGATCACACACAAAAAATCATGGCTCTAGGTGTCCTGCTTTGCGTGTAGTGAATTTTCTTCGTTTGGCCTACAAGCATAATTAAAATTTGCATTTTTTCTAAAGTTACAAATGTTTATGTTTAAAATATTTTTGAAAATTTTAAACATTATGCAAATATGAAAAATGCATTTGGGGTAGAAATAAAATATATTTCAAATGTTTTTCCCATTTAAATTGGCGATCAACGATGGTAGTTCCTTTTAATCGCTGATCGTAGATTGAGTTGTCTTTCTCCACATCTTATCAACGATGGGTGATCTCATATCTTCCTCATTGCGAATATGTATCTCCATTTTCATATGCATTTGCGATACATGATGAAAACCTGAGAAATGTTGGTAATTGACAATGGGCCTATGGATTAAGTCAGATGGCAGTATGTGATGGAAATTTTGACGGAGAGGAGGATTTGGGGGAAGTTTAATTTTTTTTTAATGGCTGCAAATGAAGAATGTAATCACGTTTTTGAGCTTCCAGGCATCTTTTGGGGGTCCATTTGACCTCAAATTTGTTGTTTTGTGCTTTAAATTCGTCTCTTAACCTATCCTATTGCTTGGCAGAGCTTTTAAGTGTATTTGTGATGAATTTCGCATGCTTGCAACCATAAAAATGCCCAACATTGCCAAAAAACGACCTGCACATTTTTCTCTTGCTATGGCTGAAATAAGTGCTGCCAGGGTTCATGGTGAAGCTGTTGAACATGAGGAGTATTGTTCTTTCACCCATCGCGGTTTTATGTTCCTTTTTCCTTAGTGTTTTAGCGATGAGCGATGGGGCATTCTTGATTTCACCCATCATTGTTTTGTGCCTCCATTCTCTTATTTTATTAGAATGCATGATGGTGCACTCC
>VDFB02128165.1:0-13564 GCA_007258455.2 Sequoia sempervirens | reverse complement strand
GGAGGGTGATTAGGAATTTCTTCTTGCAAAGGTGGAGGTTGATTTTCTTTGTTGTTTTCAATTTGCATTTGATGAGCAAGGAGATGACGACGATGCCTACGCTCCCTAGCACCATAGTTTCTTTTAATTTTATTTTGAATTTGTTGAGGTGTAAGAGTAGATTGATCCATCATAGGTTCCTTTTCTTCTATAGGGGGAAGAAGGGAAGAAACCAAAGAAGATGGGTCAATTAGTTTTTCTTTGTCTTTATAAACTTGTTTAGTGTTAGGAGGCATGACAAGATTGGTTTCATTTTCTCTTGGGCCTTTAAACTATGCAGGGTAAGTGTCTATGGTTGGTTTCTCATGAGTTTGTATTTTTTATTTAGTTTTAGACTCAGGCTGAAGCATGGTTTCATCAAGGATAGAAGTAGCGGAAGTGGACAGGGACATGTGACAAAGAGACAATTTGGCTTTGAAATTTTGACAGGCTATCAAAAAAAAAAAAAATTCGAGGGGTAACCGGTTCCATAGGTTCAAGCCAAAAGGATTCTAAGGAAAAATTATCTTTAGAGGAAATTGGATTAAAGCCACTATGGTGTATGGTAAATATCTCATTGCCATGTGAAAAATTCAAACATTTGTGAAAAAATGAAGGAACAAATTTCATCGAGCGAAGCCAAGGATGACCTAGCTATAGATGAAACTGATTTGATTGTGGAATAATAGAAAATGTTACATCCAAAGTTTTGGGTCCTATTTGTAATGGGAGTATGATTGATCTGATTGTAGGGCACGTAAAACTAGTATGTGTTTTAATCCATGCAGATGGTTTATTATAATCATCTTGATAGAGATCATGCTGTGTGTATGAAAAATAGAATGTGTAAATGAATTGAAACAGTTATACAAACACACCAATATAACATTAAATCAAAGGAAACAACTAAAAAAAACAAACTCTTATGCGAATGGCTCCTTTGAAAGCATCATATTGTCCTCTATCTTTAGTGTTTTTGTCGATTCCAACTTTGTGTTCTCAGATTGTAGGCTAGGCTCAACAAACTGTCTTCCTAAAGAACGAGATTTTGCTATGATGTAGATGCAAGATTAAGCTATGATGATGATTTGAAATAATAAACTTGAAATAAACATGATGCTATGAGATTAAGATGCTAAATGAACTAAATGCATGAACTCTAATTAATTGCCTATTACCAATGCTTGGATTCACACATATATTTTATAGAGTTTCAAATGATTTTGATTGTTTGTGTGATTGGCCGGTTGTGATAATCTGGCCCAGTCTGACGAGTGAAAGAAAGATGAAATTGAAGGAGAAATAGAAGAGAGAGCTAAAACAGATTTTCTATTTTTATGAAAGAGAAGAAGTAAGAAGATAAAGAAATCATCTTTCTTTAAAAGGATAAAAGAAAGATTTAAAAGCTGATAAAAAATGAATTAAAAATTCAATTATTTATTTGTGGATGATATTCAACTTTTTCTTAATTAAATGGAATATTTAATTAAGCTTTTAAAGCAGAAGAAAGCTTGTGATAAGAAAAGAGCTTTAATCAGGATTTATTGAAAAAAGCAGAAGATCTCATAATTAAATAAAATATTTAATTATGATGTGAGAAGATTTCACAATCAAATAAAATACCTAATTGTGATTTAGAAAGAAAGCATAAGATATTTTTAATTAAATAAGGTTTATTTAATTAAATCACTTTTATGGAATTAATTAAATGAAATATTTAATTAATTAGAAGAAAAGAATTAAAATAGAGAGAAATATTTAAAATTTAATTAAAATCAAAGATTTAATTTTAAGTTAAGCGATGATAATTAATTTAAATAAATAAAATGTATTTATTTAATTAATTAAATGGACATATAAAGAAATAATTAAATAAAATAAATTTATTTAATTATGGAAGAAAAAGAATAGATGAATGAACAATATAATTAAATTAAATAAATTTTAATCTGTATATGAGACTTTAGAAGAAATAATTAAATAATAAATATTTAATTAATTGCCAGGATTATAGACATGACCATTTTTATGCATATACATTTTGCCCCTCTTTGAAGTGATGTGTGAAATGCATTACTTCAAAGAAAATAAATTATTTTTGCCCCTGATATGTTTCTGGTTTTGGATTGTTGATGATGCCCCCTCGGGAGGTAAATCACGGAAGAAGAAGTTGATAGTGATAGGGGAATAGTGATTTAGCTCCCGATAGATGATGTGTCTGATGCCCCAGTGAAAAAAAGAGGATGAAAAATGGAGAATGCCATTAATGCCCATCCTAAAAAGACCCTTATAAGGTAAAAGGGGTAAAATGAAGTGTCATTTTCACCCTGCTGCTACAGTAAAAATTGAGCTCTGAGAGTGACTTGGAGAGATGGTGATCCCCGTGCACAGGCATAGGTTCGAGCAAGCGCGACAATATCAAAGACCAGCTGCATACAGACCACCGATGAGTGATTCCAACCTTTTATGTTGTCAAATTTTGCATTTTAGATCAATTTTGAATTGTTTTTAGATCAGACTGTAATTTTTTTGAACATTTTAGCGCATCTAGGAATAGTTTTAGTGCATTCGATAAATCTTTTTGCGCATCTAGGAAATTCCGTAGTGCATCTAGGAATAGGATAAAAACTGATCCTCTAGTGCATCTGATAGATAGAGTTGCGCATCTAGGGCAAGATCGGCTAGGTAGGTTCTTTAGCGCATCTAGGGCACAGAACTGCGCATTTAGGGTTAGGTCCAAATTTGCTAGAGTTGCGCATATGGGAGTTAGAGTAGCGCATTCGAGAGATAGAGTAGCGCATATGGAGTATTAGCACATTTAGGAAACAGTTTAGCGCAAATGAGAAAAACTTTAGCACATATAGGTTTTTAGTGCATATGGGCAATAGAATTGCGCATTTAGGAAATTTTTACCAGAACGCTTGTGTGATGAAAAATGATGATTAAATTGCTTCCTTAGTCAATAGATAGATAAATTGTAGGACCATCATGCTGATAGGATAGAAAATCTGATAGAGAACTGATAACGTCGCCTTCAAAAATAGAAAACAAAGAGTAGATAGCTGATAACTTTGTGACGAACGACAATGAGTAAACTGATTGGTTGAGTGATTTAGGTTGGATAACTTTACTTTTCGCGATTGAAAAACAAAGAGTAGATGTGTGATAAATTTGCATTCTACGATAGAAAACAAATAGTAAAAATGAAGATAAAAATATGCATTCATGATTGAAATACAAATAGAAAATGATATGTGTGTTGATAAATTTTCTTTCCTGAAAAGAAAAAAAATAGTAAATGATTATAGAGTAGATTGATTTGATATGCCGATAGATTGATGTAGCACATGATATGGGTCATTGATATGTTATGTTGGTGAGATAGATCATATGAGATGAGTCTGATTTGATGTGTCCCTTTGTGATGGTCAAACAAAATAAGAGGCTTTCAAAAGCCTCCAGATCAGAGAGCGGTTCCCACTATGTTGGGAGCGGATAGGAGAGCTGACTCTTACAAAGTTACAGGTGATAGCATACTACGGATTGGGACCATTATTGGCCATGCTGCGAGGCATTCGGGCCAACAGGGGACTGTTGACTACCTTGGCAGAGAGATGGCACTCTGAGCATAACACCTTCCACCTGCCGACGGGTGAGATGAGTGTGACGCCGAAGGATGTGTACCATATTCTTGGGATTCTGGTTGTTGGTGATCTCGGTATATATGGTTACTGGATAGACTGGGATGATTTCAACAGGTATCCTGCTCTGGTTGCGGTGTTGGCTACATTTGTCGAAGGCTTCCTTGGACCGGATCATCAGTTGAAGGGATTCGCAGTGGGTTGGGGGAGGATGCTGGAGTGGATGATTACTCAGCCACGGAGATTTGCCTAGGGGAGCTGTGTCCTAGCAGACATGTATCACGATTTGCATCGGATTGTCTACAGAGGATCCACCAGCCTGGCGAGTGGAGTGACCTTGCTACAGATCTGGGCGTGGGAGCACATAGCAGTCACGAGACCACTGTGCACGAGAGCTAGACCTGTAGGGCGGCCCTATGTATATGCCTATTCCGGTGCAGTTGTCCAGCAGAGGTTGGGCAAGGTAGAGTACTGGCGACGGGTGTTGGATGATGTTGATGCAGTGATATGGAGACATTACATAGATTGCGAGGCTTGGGCGACAGATCATTTAGAGATACCGTTTGTGTGTCATCCATGATATCTGATAGGGTGGACGCCCTTTATTATTGAGAGATTTTTGGCACTACGGGTCTTGAGGCAGTTTGGATTCACCCAGGGGATGCCCCAGGGCATTGCTCATTATGGGCGACGCAAGGGGGATGTAGGATGGGGACCATGCATTCCATACCAGGCAGCGTATACAGAGTACTCCACATTACAACTAGAGGTACAGGATGTAGGGATGACAGATGACTATGCCCAGTATTTTCATACACATCCATTTCCACAGTTCACAATGCCAGATGAGGCACGGGTGATCAGGGTAGCACCACAGCCAGGGGCAGGGATACAGGGGGAGGTGACTGGTGGAGAGCAGGCTATGGGTGGAGGAGAGGAGGAGGGAGAGGAGAGTGAGGAGAGTGGATCTGGGGAGGAGGAGGACAGCTCAGATGATGGGGATGATGGAGCGGATGAGGGAGATGAGGGGAGACAGCAGAGGTTGGACAGCCTAAGCAGAGCACAGATTTTGCGACGGGCCAGATCCAGTGGTAGACCACGGACAGTGATTAGGGTGTCCTCCTCATCATAGCAGACATAGATAGATGCCTTGTAGGGGCAGGTGTAGACCTTTCAGGGGCAGTAGGTACAGCTATAGAGTCAGTTAGCGCAGGCTCAGAGCATGATAGTGCAGTTACAGGCACAACTTACACAGGCCCAGACACAGGCACAGGCATAGGCACATGCATAGGCACAGGTACCTGCCCCTGATCCCCAGGTGGCATAGTTGGTAGCAGAGAGGGATTCCCTTAGACAGCGAGCACTGGAGGCTGAGGGTGTGGCACAGAGGCTGATGGGCACCGTAGAGAGTACTTCCTTACGAGAGGCCATTACAGAGGGGTTTGAGGCAGCCAGGGAGGCCGAGTATTACAGAGTTCTATACGAGGAGCTATGTCCTCCCGAGCGGCAAGAGCCTTATCCTAGATCTCACAGCAGGACCAGGACCCGATCACTGACATCGACACATGGCAGAGAGGTTACAGGGCCTCGACGGGATCCTGATGCAGGGACTAGTGGCAGGCCACCTCCTTTCGGACCCGCTCCTTCAGGGGCATCCACCAGTTAGCCATTTGGGGCTGATTTATTATGTATATTGAGTTTTGATCACGTCTTATGTACTATGTTTTGATCCTTTTAGCTTCATTGGACATTTGGACATATGTATTATTTTGATGAGCGATGATATGCAGCGGCGATGTTTCTGATGAAGATATGTTTATGCATTTGTGATGTGACATGGATGTTATTTATATGCATGTATGATATGAGATGGATTTTGATATGTTTGTATTATTGTGGACTAATCGTATGATGCAGGATGATTTAGTGATTATGATGTGAATGCAATGATTTGTGATGATGTATATATATATGTTAAATTTTTTTTTTGAAATTTTCAATGTATGAAATGCTTCGTGACATGATAGATAATGAATGTGGTATGAATAATGATGAAAAGATAAATGATAGTGATGATAATGAAAAATGAAGTGATAAATGATAAATGATAAGGATAAAGTGATAATGATATATGAGAAAGAGGATAAATGATAATGGTAATGAAATGGTATGAGATGATACAATGATTAAATGATAAATGAATGATAAAGTGATAAATGATAATGGTAATGAAATGATATGATAAAATGATAAATGAACAATGAATGATAAAATGATAAATGATAATGGTAATGAAATGATATGATAAAATGATAAATGATAACTAAATGATAAAATGATAAATGATAATGGTAATGAAATGATATGATAAAATGAGAAATGATAAATGAATGATAAAATGATAAATGATAGTGACGAAATGATAATGAATATTAAATGATATGGTAATGATAAAGATGATGAATAAATAAGAATAGATGATAATGATAAAATGGATAAATGATAAGGATTAAAATGAATGAATGCAATGAATGAGAATGTTAATGATAAAAGGAATGAATAAAGGAAATGAATGAGAATGTTAATGATAAAATGAATGACATGATAATAATAATGAGGAGGATAATAATGAAATGAATAATGATAAGATGATAATGACAATGATGAAATGAAATGATTAAATGATACAATGATAATGATATATGAGAAGGATGATGATAATGAAAATGATAATGAATAATAAATGATATGGGAATGATGAAGATAAAGATGAGAATGAATGAGAATGAATGATAAAATGAATGATAAAATGATAAATGAATAATGAATGGATGCAATGAATCAAATGTCCAAATGTCCTCCACGAAAGGGTCAAAACTATATGACAACCGTTTAATGCCTTCATTCAGCCTTTCAAAATATGGATATGAATCCTATATGCAGATATATACAATGATCTAATGAATATGCAACTACATGAAACTAACCAGTTTGTTGAGCCTGTTATAAGCCTTCTTGAATCATCATAGAACGTTTTAAAATGTTGGAAGTATATACAAGCATCAGAGGGGAAATTAGCACCAATGATGACCAGAGTACAACTTTCATGAATTTTGATATAGCAAGCAAACACAAGCATCGAGGTATAATTGAACCAAGATGACCTGAGCATTTCTTGCATAAACAGGCAAAGATTAACCACCTTTCTGATGCAAATGTGGAACTGTCATCGATGATATTTGCTTTGGTTGTCATGTCCTATGACATATTTGCATCAAATTGATTGTTAACCTCCAGACAGCAGACAAAAGAAAAATCATTCTCGTTCCTTGCCACTCTAGTTCAATACATCATTGAGTGTGCTCCAGAGTAATGATATCGAAAATCAAACAACTTTTGGTCAAACATGTAATGTTGTTATTTCATACATTATTCAGATTTTTGGATCATCCAATAGACAATGATATGATATCTTGCTGAAAAGTGTTTCATGATCGGATAAAGTTGTTGCATGAGTTTGTTGTTTGTTTGCATGGTCAGATCCTATGTCATGGTCTAGCTGTTTTGGTATGCGCTAAAAGTTAAGTGCCCCCAGTTGAGTTTTGCCCCGTTTATTGACACAACTTGCGGAAAGGAATATGTACAAATGATCAAGCCATGGTAAGACGTTTTAACCTTCTAGGCAAATGGCGGCAGGATGATGCAATTTATAACCCTAAGATACGGAAAAAGGAAAAGCTGAAAAGGCAAAGTGCAAAACAGGAACTAATAAATGGAGAGGTACAGATAGCGTCTGTTTGCCAGATTTTCACTATCTGTGTTTATTGCATTTTTCTGTCAATAGACTGCCTGTTTGCCAGGTTTTCACCCTATGACATTCTTTTTTTTTTGTCAATAGACTGCCTGTTTGCCAGGTTTTCACCCTATGACATTCTTTTTGATTTTTTTGTATTTTTTTTTAGGACCTTTTCTGTTGTTTTTGGATATCTTCAGGACTGTTTATGCTGTTTTTGAATTTCTTCAAGAGTTTTTATGCTGTTTTTGAATTTCTTTAGGACTTTTTCTGTTGTTTTTGAATTTCTTTAGGACATTTTCTGCTATTTTTGAATTTCTTCAGGACATTTTCTGCTGTTTTTGTATTTCTTCAGAACTTTTTCTGCTAATTTTGGAATTTCTTCAGGACATTTTCTGCTGTTTTTGAATTTCTTCAGGACTTTTTTTTCTGACTTAAACATAATACTTCTTAAGATGTATACTGTTGATGGGTTCATCAAATAGGTCTCCTTCTGACGTTGATAACTTGTATGCTCCTGAATCGTAGACTACAATAACCACATAAGGGCCTAACCAATTTGGTTCAAACTTTCCTTTCTTTTCTCTGTCTTGTTGATTGCGCGGGTTCTCTTTCAAAACTAGATCACCCACTTGAAAGGTACGTGGATTTACTTTGTGATTATAGCTATGAGACATCATCTGTTGGTATGATTTCAAATGGTCTGCTGCTCTCTGTCTCTTTTCATCTAAAAGTTCTAACTCTTGTAGTCGGGAAACTCTGTATTCCTCATCTATTATGAGACCTTTCATTGATACTCTTAATGAAGGTATTTCTACTTCTAAAGGTAAGATGGCTTCTGCTCCATAGACGAGGGAAAAAGGTGTTGCTCTTGTCGGCGTTCGGACACTAGTTCGGTAAGCCCACAAGGCGGGATTGAGTTGAACATGCCAATCCTTCCCTGAGTCATTGACAGTCTTCTTCAAAATATTTAGTATAGTCTTGTTTGAGGCCTCTGCTTGGCCATTCCCTTGTGGATAGTAAGGTGTGGAATATCTGTGTTGAATATGGAATCTTTCACAAAGTTCATCAACATCCTGATTTTTGAAAGGTCGATCATTATCTGTAATAATAGCATTAGGAATACCATATCAAAAAATAATGTAGTTGAGTATGAAGGATGAGATTTGTTTTCCAGTGACTTTAGAGAGAGGTACCGCCTCAATCCACTTAGTGAAATATTCTGTCACTGTGATAATGAACTTATGCCCATTTGAAGAAGAAGGATGAATTTTGCCCACTAGATCTAACCCCCATTGAGAGAATGGCTAGGTGGGTGTAAACGAATGAAGTTCTTGTGCAGGAGCATGAATAAGATTCCCATGAATCTAACATTTTGAGCATGTTTTAACAAAAGTGAATGATTCCCTTTCCATTGTAGGCCAGTAGTAACCCATTCTAATCAATTTCTTGGATAAGGTTAGTCCACTTGAATGAGTACCACAAATTCCCCCATGAACTTCTTGTAAAGCTTTGTCGGATTCATCACGTTCAATACATCGAAGTAAAGTACCATCAAGACCACGGCGATAAAGGGTATCAGCGATAAGGGTATATCAAGAGGATTGTCGGATGAAGTTACGTTTTTGGCTGCGGGATAAGTCAGGTGGTAAAGTGTCATATTTTAGGTAGGCATAAATCTTACCATACCAGGGTGAATCGGATCCTACCAGGTGACAGATAATTTGGCTTTCAGGTGTGTCATAGGCAGGTGTAAATAATTGTTCCACCAAAAATTCATAGCGAGTCTATTTTTCTGGGAGTTGTATCAATGAGGTGATCGTAGCCATAGCGTCAGCCGCTTTGTTGTCAATCCTTGGAATTTGTGTGAACTGAATGTCCACAAAGTACTTTTTGAAGTCATCAATCATCTTCTTGTATGGCAAAAACTTGTCATCTTTAGTCTGATAATCATCATTGATTTGATTAATAACTTGTTGTGAGTCACCATAAACTTGTAGCTCGGTAATCCTCCATTCCAACGCTATTTTTAGTCCTGTGATTAGTGCCTCATATTCGACTATGTTATTGGTGCATGGAAACATTAGCCTATATGACGGAGGAATGGTATGTCCTTGAGGAGTAACAAAGAGAATGCCTGCCCCCGATCCATGTTGAGTAAAAGAACCATCGAAGTATAAGGACCATAGCTGCTTAGAGTCTATCGTGAAAACATCAGCATCCAAAAACTCAATGTGTAAGGGGTGCTCTATTTGTAGAGGAGCGTCTGCTAGTTGATCCGCAATAACTTGTCCTTTGATTGCTTTGCGATCAACATAGTGGATGTCAAACTCACTCAAAATCATGACCCATTTTTCTAACCTTCCTGTTAGCGATGCTTTACTCAGTAGATACTTAAGTGGATCAATTTTTGAAACAAGATTGATTGTATGAGTTAGCATGTAATGTCAGAATTTATGTGAAGCAAAGACTACTGCTAAACAAGCCTTCTCAATGAAAGTGTAGTTAAGCTCATGACTTGTCAGTGTTTTGCTAATGTAATAGATTGCACATTCTTTCCCTTCATGGTCTTCTTGCGCTAATAATGCTCCCAAGGATGTCTCAGTTGCAGCAATATACATGATCAATGGTTTGTCTGGATTTGGTGGTACGAGAACTGGTGGGTTCATCAGGTACTGCTTGATTTGTTGAAATGCCATTTCACATTTGTCATCCCATCTAAAAGGAACATTCTTATGTAGGAGATGTGTGAATGGTAGACTTTTGTCAGCCAATTGTGCAATGAATCTTCTGATGGACTGCAGTCGCCCTTGTAATGACCTCAATTGACTGATGTTCTTTAGAGGAGGCATCTTCAGGATTGCCTGAACTTTTGCAGGATCTACTTCGATTCCCTTTTCTAAAACAATATATCCTAATAGCTTTCCAGATGTGACCCCAAAAACACATTTCTTAGGATTTAGGCGAACTTTGAATTTTTCCAATCTGGTAAATATTTTAGATAGTATCTCCAAGTGTCCTTCTCTGGTATGTGATTTTTCCAATATGTCATCTACATAATCCTCCATGAATGTGTGCATCATGTCATGAAATATCGTAGTCATAACTCTTTGATAAGTAGCCCCAGCATTCTTTAAACTGAAAGGCATGACATTCCAACAATATGTTCCCCACAGACAAGTGAAAGTTGTTTTCTCTTGGTCTTCTGGTGCAATCTTGATTTGATTGTAACCAGAGAAACCATCCATTAATGAATACATGGCATGGCCAACTGTTAGATCAACTATAGTGTCAATACTTGGAAGCGGAAAGTCATCCTTTGGGTAAGCTTTATTAAGATCTCTGAAATCAGTACATACTCTTACGCATTTGTCTGGTTTTGCTACTGGTACAATATTGGAGATCCATTCTGCATAGGAAATTGATCTTATAAAACCTGCATCTAGGAGCTTCTTGAGTTCTTCCTTAACCAGTAATGCTACATGAGGATTCATCTTTCTGAGTTTTTGTTTTACTGGTTTGACTCCTGGTTTGATAGATAAATGATGCATTATGAGATCAGGATCAAGGCCTGGCATGTTGGCATATGACCATGCAAAATTGACTTGATTTTCTTTGAGAAATTTCATGAACTCTGGAATTTCTTTATCTGTCATCGATTCAGCTACCTATAGAATCCTTGGATTATCTGTAGTTGCAATATTAATTTCCTTTGTAGGCTCAGTCAAGATGGGTGATCGCTCATGATAGTGCTCCGGGAGAGTGTTAAGAGTCCCATCAGGGGGTGCCTCAAAAAGGTTTTCACCATCTGATACGCTCTTTATTTTATCTTTTGTTTGATCTAGTACTATCAGATTTTGGTTTTCACCACTAGATCATTTTTCTTTATTTTCATTTTTGCAGCTAGGCGACTTGACACTCTCCTGATTAAAGACTTCATACCAAAAATCGCTAGCGGAACAATTATTTACGTCGTCTGTGGAAAGGAAGTTTATGATCGCTTCGTCATTTGGAAAAATAGGTATATCAATAGGTTTGGTTAGATCCCAGTCAATGAGATCAGGATGGATTAAAGGTAACAGGTCATGTGGTTGTGTGAAATCGGCAATGGTTAGGGTGAAAACAGAGTTATCGATAGGATCTGAGGTATGAGGTAGGTCAATGATGGTACTATTCTCCTGATAGTCTTGTTCATTAAAATCCAACTCAGTATCACTAGACTCATAGTTGTGTTGTGGTTCAGATTCTTGTGGTTGGGACCCTGAACCTTCTCCTTTGATTAAAGTGGGTGTATACTTGTGTATGATATCTACCTCTTTGTCTCTCCAAAATTCATCATCATGGATGGTATCCCATTCATATTCAGCAGAATCTGTATCAGAGTTATTTTCTATGAAATTTAGGATTGATGCCAAACATGCCTCCTTCTTATCAGAACCTTCTTGCAGTGTAAAGACATTATCTTGTGATTGTTGGGATGGGGTAGCATCATAGCCTATTCCAGTTTTATCATATGCAGCAAGCCCTGGAAGATGGATAGGCTCAACTACGCCTTCTTTTCTTTTTCCAAGAGGACCATTATCATATCCCATCTTTTGCATGATGGAATACCCTTTTCCATATATGTCAGTTGGTAAGGTGACATTTAGAACCATTTCCTCTTCATCCTTATAGAGCCAACCCAAAATTGTTGTATCTTCAAGATCTCCCATGGGGAATTTTTCTTTGATAAATTGTCTATTGAACTTGGTAGTTGGCTCTGTTTGTACTTGTGCTGATGTTGATGCTGCTGATATCTGTTGTTGTGTAATAGAAGGTTGTCCATGTGATCGAGGAGACGTAGGTAGATTAGCAAGACAAAGGGAATATTCCCCAACTCCACTTTCCTTGAACTACAGTTTCTTGTCAAAGCTTTTGGTTAATTGACTGATGTGTGTATCATGTTTAGGAGGAGTATTAGCAAGTGCTTCTTGATTATTCGGAACCAAAGTATCCTGAGGAGCTTTGAGATTGGCACAAGTTTGAGTGTTTGAATTATCAGCTGGTATAGTGATTTCCTGTCCATCATATGGAAACTTAAGACATTGATGGTAAGTGGATAGAACAGCTTGCATTTCATGGATCCAAGGACGACCAAACAAGATGTTGTATGCAAGATCTCGATCTAAAACTTGACAAAAGGTATTTTTGATAACCGGTCCCACTCTGATTGGTAGCATGATTAGACCTTTAGACGTCCTTTCCTCATCATCATAGGCTTTTATAGTAATCTTCCTTCTAGGATCAATGGAATCTTCTGCAAATCCTAATGCTCGAACCACCTTCAAGGTACATATATTTAGACCAACCCCTCCATCTATTAGGACACGTTTAACAAGGAACTTATGGATCATGACCTCTAAGTATAATGATGAATTATGGGGATGAGTCATGGAAACATCATCTTTGTCTGAGAATGAAAGGCATGTGGGTGAGGACAAATGTCCTACCGTGGCTTGAAATCAGTTCACATCCAAATCTGTGGATACCGTTGTCTCAAAAAGGGCTTTGTCTAAAATTTCCTTATGTGCGGGGGAAATCTTCAGGAATTCTAAAATGGAGATTTGAGCTGGATTTTTTTGAAGTTGGTTAACTAAGTCATATTGATGTTGAGGGAAGATCGCAGTGGATTTTGAAGTGGTACCCTTCAAGAAAAATTTAGCTTGTGCTCTTGTTGTGACATTCACTTGTCCATTGTCCACTTTCTCTTTGATTTTTATAGCGTTGACTTGCTCATCATCCATATAGAGGTGACGGATTACATTGTCATCAACTTGGTTCACATTTTTGTCAGAAAACTCTCTCTTTTGATAATTTGGTAGAGGGTTGCGAAACGCTTGGTGATCTTCATTGGATTTTTGTTGCTCTTCTACTGTGATAATGCCATTGTCAATTAGGTCTTGAATAGCATGTTTCAAAGCTTGACAGTTGTTTGTACGATGACCTCTACATCTATGGTAGTCACAAAAATAGGCTTCATTCCATGATGGAGGTTTTACACTAGGTTCATAATTGCGTTGAGGTGGTAGCGTAAGGACATTTTTTTCCATAACCTCTTTGAATGCTGATTCCA
>VDFB02128164.1:0-12796 GCA_007258455.2 Sequoia sempervirens | reverse complement strand
GAAAGTCCAACATCTACTTGTTCATCATCAAATGTGAATTTTAAGATTATTATTCATATAAGGCAAACATAATTGCATATAGTATATTTACTATTTCTTTATAAATTACATACTTTGGATTCAACACGGCCGCATAATCAAGAATTGAATGGCTGACAGAAGAAGGATGAAAACTTTGACCCTATAATTTCATTACATACAATTCTTTACATTAAATTTCATTAATAATAGATTAATATAGTTAATCTTAGATTTTAAAAGGAAATATAACTTGAATTGCATCACATTATTGAAAATTACTTATCCATCAATGTCAAATGTCATGTCCAACAACTCATCTGTGAGCATCATATCATCCAATATGGATGTGTTGTGCTCTTGGCCCCATGCATCTTGTGTATCCTCAAGCCTATAATCATAGATAGATCCACAACTGTGGCAAAGATGAGGTGACTATCGAGACCTAGGAACCTCGCCCTCGTCGCCTTGTACAACAAGCTTGCTATGATGTAACAAGTTTTATGTGAGAGAGATGATAAATCTCCACCTCAACACTTTCCTTTACTATAGAATAGATCATGGCATGTTGAGGGTATGTGCAAGATCATGATGGGCCAAAAAGTGGCGATATGATGGGTATGTGTAGGGTATGTGGCTAACAACTTTTTTTTAATCCAAAATTGATGAAATGAAAAGGGTTTTTAAAGGAGATTCTCAAATTTCCACCAATATAAATTATGCTTTACTTTGAAATTGATAAATAATTATTATTCATTTTCTATTTGAATTACGACTAAAGTCCTAATTGATAGGCTTATTGAAAAACATATACAGCCTTCAAATGGTATCACATTTTTTGAATCCAAAACATGTGTCATATTTTATGCTTCGCATACTATAGGACTAAAAAAAATTAATTTCATGAATTTTTGACCAAGTTAAGGTGGTTAGACATACGAGTTTTTATATTTTTTAAATTTTGTAATAAAAAATTCATAATTAATTATTTAATTGGAGTACCACAAAAATATGTGACCACATCTGACATGAGTCCCTCTACTTATATATAAAATCTTATTAAAAAAATATTATCATTTTATTGTGGTTAGGGTGGTTAGACAGACACCTACTTCTTATTTTTTCGCTGAAATTTAAGTAAGTTACTGCATTGAAATTTCAAATTTTCACTAAATAGATTTTTTTTTGAATAAATCTAGTAGTTTAGAAATTATATTCAATTTTCTACAGATTCTATTCTTACATGTTTTTGAAATAATATAGATAACTTATTCAAATTTTTATGTCAAGTTGCCTAACTCTGATTTTTCTGAATTTTTTGCCACTTAAGGGCCTATTTTTTCCATGGTGATCCTTCTTATACCCTTGAATGTTTGGCTTAGTCAGAGGTATTTATGTCTAATTTTGAGCACAATATGCTCCCTCTCTATTTTGAGTTGAGTTTTTACCTCTATCTTGGAAGTCTCGAATATCAAAATAATTTATAATCTCATTAGGAAAACCTCACAATAGAGTTTCCTCAAAAAATATTGTGGGGCCTCATTATTGTTGCACAGAGGATGGTCAAAACAATTCAACCGCCTTTCCTAAAAATTGTCCCTTATCCTTTGGTGTTGACACCAATGAATAAGGAACCTCTTGCAATTTCAATGCATGGGTGCATTAGTTTTTGGATCAATGAACAATGCACACAATTCAAATTTTAATTTTTTCTTCTCTTTCACTTGTCGGTATGACAATTTTGTGGAATAAAATTGGTGTGCTTCCTCCATTTTATTGGACCACATGTTTATTTGGTCATTCACAAAATATATATGAGAAATGATATATTCCAATGAGGTGGTGAGAGTTGTCCCATGTGAATTAGTTGCATTTTAATTTTTCAATCTATTAACCAATGATTGGAGTTCTCTTTTGTTGTTTTCAATTTCACCTATTATTTTTTGTTATGTTTTAGGAGATTGTCAAGGAATATACGTAGGAGCTTGTTGAGAGTTTGGTTGTCCCTACTCTTCACGAGGATTTTTTTCATTTAGTGAATTAGGATTTGAAATATTTTCAATTCCTAAAAATTATAAAGTATTGAATCAAAACAATCACAAAATTGATATTCATTTCAATTTACATAGCTATAAAGTTAAAAAAATTACCTCCTCAACATCACAAATGTCATGATGGCATCACAACGACTCATATCGAATCAAAAATACAATTGTGTTATTCCTCAAGCTTGTGTTTGGTTGCTGGAGATAAAGGGGTTGAGCTCAACCTATGTAATTTTTTACTTCTTATGACAGACATAATGCAAGCACATTATAAGGCGTTCAATCTTGGCTTATGATTTTTTATTGTTTATGACAAACATAATGGGCATGTTATAAAATACTCACATTATGGCTCGGTAGTGAACGGCCTAGGCTCAGTCAATACTGAACCATAATGCACATATGTTATAACATGCTCGTGTTATGTCTTGAATGGATCAAAAAGTAGTTGTGACCATTTTTTGGTCCCTCATCTTTCTACACACACCCATGTAAGAGTAATGTGTGTGTGCGTGTGTAAAAATTTTAATTGTAATGCATATGTATATAATTAATAATAATATTATAGGGTATGTGCAGGATCATGATGGGCCAAAAAGTAGCGATATGATGGGTTTTTGTAGGGTATGTGGCTGACGACTTTTTTTTTACCCAAAATTGATGAACCAGCGGGCTTCAAAGGAGATTCTCAAATTTCCACCAATAGAGGCAAATTATGTTTTACTTTGAATTAATAAATAATTATTATTTATTTTCTATTTGAATTTACAACTAAAGTCCCGATTGATGTTGATCAAAACATCTATAGTTTTCAATCCTGGGTATCACATTTTTTAACCAAAAATTATCACATTCTATGCTTCATACAATAGATTAAAAAACAATTTCTGAAGTTTTGAACAAGCAAGGTGGTATAGGACATACGAAGTTTTTATTTTTTAAAAATTGTAATAAAAATTCATAATTAATTATTTAGTTAGAAAAAAAATTACAAAAATATGCACGATCGTAGACATGAGTCATGCTCTCTATATCTAAAATATTATCATTTTATTGTGGTTAAAAATTTTAATTTACACCTTACTTATTTTTCCCCGGAATTTAAGTAATTAACAAGATTGAAATTTTAAATTTTCACCAAATAGATTTTTTAAAAATAAACCTAGTAGTTTAGAACTACATTCAATTTGCTACAAATTCTATTCTTACATATTTTTGAAATAATATAGATAACTTATTCAAATTTTTACATCAAGTTGCCTAACTCTGATTTTTTTGAATTTTTTGCCACTTAAGGGCTTGTTTTTTCCATGATGATCCTACACATACCCTATATATATAGTAAATATTATTATACGTGCTACTTTATATATATGCTAAAAGAGGTTAGAGTTTTCAAAAAATATTTTGGATTGTAAAGTCAATATAAATTTATGTATATAACATAAGCGGTGGATATTTTTTATGAGAAAAGGTGGATGACATTAAGAGAATATAAAAATGTATTTTAAATTTATAAAATACTAAACCTTAAAGATCAATTTGTGATAGATATGTGTTTCATCTGTAATCTTTGATATTCTATTATTTTCTATGTTACTCTTGCTTCATTGTTTATATTGTAAGTGGTCACCCCATTAATATAAAGTTGCAATGGTGATTTACAGATGTAGGGGTTGTCATGTATGTAAGGGTGGCCTATCAAAAACTTAATAATCAAATGAGTAAGATGTAGATTTGTGTCAAAAGCTTATGCTTTGAGGACACATAAGTGACAATTTAATTATTTAAATTCATATATAAAAATTTTAAATTCACATATAGCATAAGAGGTGGATAATTTTTATGAAAAAAAGGTGGATGAAATTAAGAGAGTGTAGAAATGTTTTTCTAAGTTATAAGATAAAATACTAAACCTTAAAGATCAATTTGTAACCAATATATGTTTCAACTCTAATATTTAATATTTTGTTTTTTTTATGTTATTCTCGTTTCATTGTTTATATTATAAGTGATCGCCCCATTAATATAAAGTTGCAATGGTGGTTTACAGGTGTAGGGGTTGTCATGTACATGTAAGAGTGGCTTATCAAAGACTTAATAATCAAACAATTAAGATGTAGATTTGTGTGAGAAGATTATGCTTTGAGAGCACATAAGTGACATTTTAATTATTTAAATGTATAAACATTATCTTGAAATAACATGTTAAGATAAATTATTGATGAATACCAAATCACTATGTATTTTATATGTTGTAACTATGAATGTTACTTGCATGTCTATCTTTAGAATCTATGTAAAAGATATTGAGAGAGATCATTTTTCATGCATCTATATGATTTAAATGAAATAAACACAAAGAATGATATCTCTCAACATCTCTTACATACATTTTTCTAAACATAAATATACTAATTAACTATAAATTTCACTTGTAAATAATTATCAAATTTATATTTAAAAAATCTAAACACATTCACACTAATACAATCTACTACTATTTTATGAACACACCATGCCATAACAATTCCTAACATAATTATTAAAAAAAAATGTTTACTTGGGCCATGGGTTTGCTCCCCATAGGTCTCGGGTTCAACCCCCCGCTCTCGTAGTTGACCGATGGGCTTGTATGCGGGCTATGGCGTCCACCTGCAGGAGGCTAGTCTTGCCCCAGGTACCCAAGGTATGGACTGTTGGGCTGAGTCGTGGGAACACCCCTGCCACATTAAAAAAACGAAAAAAATAAATTAATTAATTAATCTATTACTAACTATTTTTTTATGAGCACACCACACCAATACAATTCCTAACAACATAATTATAAAAAAATTGTTTTGTTTTGTTTGAGTGACTGGTTTTTCCATATTCCATATCGCAACTCCCTCCATCTCGAAGCGTCATAATAGGAAATCTGTTTTACTCACATCAGTAAAAGTCGTTTTTCCCAACATTCTCCACCAACAAAAGCTAGTCTGGTCTGCCAACTCGTATATATACAAATGTATGTGCAAGCATGGAAATATATTATTTATAAATGATATGCAATTCTATTAAAAACTAAATTCAAAGGTGTCGTGGGTGCTGTTACAAAGACGGTGAATGGGTTAAAATAAGAAAGAGAAGAAAGAAAATGGATTTATTGAAACACACCTCAGTAATATCCAGTGCGATAGAATGAGAAAAGTGACAGCACAGAAGGCCACCATGAACAAATGATGTGGGGAAGACTCTGCATGTGCTCCTAATGGTAAGCAACTTCTTTTTTCTTACACTAAGAAAGGCTAAACTAAATAACAATTGCGCACCAAAGAATGAGAACAAAAACTGGCGGCAGTTATTACCTGCAAGGTGGTTTTAAGCCAAAAGTGGTTGCCGACAATCAAAAGTGGTTTTTCCTGTTAAGTTGTTATCAGTAAGCCTCCAAAAAAATGAGTTGATGACAGCTTAAAGTACTAGGTTTGCTAATCGCTTAAATTCAAAAAATACTGCGCACAATCTGAATTACAAAGCATGCACTCTGTTATTTTAATATTCTTGTCCAAGAATAATGTTAAATATATAGGAAGACTTTTAGTAGGGCCTTATCTATTGGACTCTCAAACGATAACAACGGTGTGTGGCGGTTAAGGCTTTCCACGTCATCAAAGCATTTCCTTGGTTTTTAAATTAGTATTCCCTTGGCAAAATGTCTGTTGTGGAAGTTGATAATTTTTCCACCTAAGATTTGATATGTCCACAAAATTACACTATATAAGTCGTCTAACTTGTTTAGAAGACATCCCCAAGAGATAATCAGATTGTACAGAGTTTGAAGACATTTCTAATTGCAGTCAGAGATAAAGTAGAGCGAGTATCAATGGCCTTATATAGAAGCTTTCTAGTTATGACTATGATTTTGCTTATTAGTATCTCATTATTTCAGCCAACATTCTCTCATGGCTGCGGCAGGTCAGCAAGAAAAAGTAAGCACAACTCCTCCTTTGTTTCTTCATTTCAAATATTTAGAATATATATATTTTGTTTGAAAAGCGATGTGTCCACCTGCAGGGGGCTAGTCTCGCCTCAGCTCACCCCAAGTACTCAAGGTATGGGCTTCTGGGCCACTGGGCTGAGTCACTGGGACACCCCTACCACATAAAAGAAAAAGAGAAAAAAAAATGAATTAAGTTGTGAGTTGTTTGAGTTAGGAGAGATGAGCTTAATGTAGGGAATTTAATTATGAAGAATTGAGAATTATATGAAAGGTAGTTTAAATTTGAAGTGGAAAGAGAAAAGGTTGTTATATGTTTTAAAAAAAAATTCTTAATGAAATTTTGAACATCAAACGAATATTTAATCAAGTTGTACAACAAAATTTTATGCAAACAAATATTTACAACTATCATCATGTGAAAAAGGTTCTTTTGCAAAGTTTGACTTGATCAAACGCCTAACTTGACCTATGATAAGCAATGCACTTGAGTTTAGCGCAGTGAACTAGACTTGAGATTACCCAACACAAAAAAATTAAACTTAAACAAAATTTAATGGTTACTCACCCAAAAACACTTAAACAAAATATAGTGAGATTCACCATTGTTTTGAAAAACTATTTCACTTTCTTTTGTTATCATCGAAAAAGCTTGCATGGTTGATTAGCTCTAGATATGAATTTGCATATGCAAAAATAATAATTCTGAAACCATACATTTTAATTACTGATTCCTATTACTCAACAAATATATAAAAAAAAATTATCTTCTCCTATTTTTAAATGCAGGGGGCAGATTAATCATGGAATACCTGAAGGTAGAGCACCACAAAGGCATTGCTGAAGCTGCTGTTGTAAAGTCCACCAGTGAGCAGACTTTGTCAAAGGTTTGCTGAATCCCAGTTATATTTCCATTTGTTTTTATTTTTCCCACATTACAAACAAGACTAATTGAAGTATGCTCTGTAAATTTGAAATCAGCTGACTCATCAGCAAATGCAAGGGGAAACTGCCAGTCAAGAAAATGGGCAATCCGGATCCTTGAGGCAGAGGAAACTGAAGCCAAAATTTCACTGTAAAAGGCAAATTCCTGGAGGTCCAGATCCTCAACACCACTAAAACACTCTATGAAAATAATAAATAAATACAGTCCTATGGAATCAAGTGTACCGAGTTTGTTTAGATACAAACTAGTCACATTTCAATCTTCCTTTCTTCAACGTAAATGTAGCAACTTTTGCAGTAATTGTTATCTTGGTGGAAGGGAAAGCAAATTTTGATTCATATTTTCAATAGGACTGAGTATTGAGAATATGTGATAAGAGTATAGTGTGTTTTGAGAGCTGCAGATTATGTACTCTGTTTCTCCCTGCTTCTTTATTAAGAAAGAATTATAAAAGAGTTAATTTCAGTATCATGTGCATTGCCATTTCTTTCAATTTTTATTTTCCTACATGCAATTTGTACTTTCTGTTACAATGTGGGGTATATTCACACAAACTACCGCATTCTAAAATGTCAATCTTTTGGGCTCTTCCATTTTATTCATTAAGGCTATCTTCTCTCTCCATCTCTTCTATGTGCTCACTGCTGAACGTTTTGGCTATCTTTTAGTCCATACCTCATCAAAGGGATTTCTCTTCCCAATTCTCAGTCAGCTGGTCAAAAGCCACTTTGTCAATGATTCTTTTCTCACTCTTATTGAGTATGAGGATGATTTTTTTTTATGAGCACATGTTTATATTGAGAGGGGAGGTGAATCGGTATAAAATTATATTTTATTTTTTTAAATTAACAACTACAATAATTTCAAATAGACAACATCAACAAATAAGAACACAAGAAGAACACAAGATTTACATGGAAATCCATTCGGGAGAAAACCACGGAAAAATAGTGTTTATATAAAATTCTCTTCCAAACTTTGTAGGCACCAACCTACTGGAGACACCAATCTCCAACACTTGAGCACAAACTCAATAAGAGACACCAATCTCCTTCAATATGAGGCACCAACCTCAAAAAAAACAAGAAGTTCTGCCTTCTTGAATATTGCTTCTTCAAAGCATGATTGTCATGTGAATCTCCTTCATAAGATTTGCTTATAAGTCTGCTTATAAATCTCCTCAAAAGTCTGATATAGATCTGCCATAAATCTCCTTCAAAGTCTGTTATAAATCTACTGCATTTTTTCTCGAAAATCTGTCATAAATCTGGTTATAAGCTGCTTCAACTCAGATAAATAAATTTGCTCCTCTTTTTCTTAAATGTGTTCTTCTTCTCCTAATTTCTGCTCTTAAAAGAAATGTTTTTTTCATTTGAGGACTTGTTTTCTAACCCCCAAAGTAACTTGTATTTATATCCAAATCATGCACTTCACCAAAAGGAGGTCGGTCAAGAATTTAATTAATAAAGTTTATTTTTAAACATTAAATTCACCCAAGAAAGTTGTCAAAGAGAAGGAAGTCAGCCAGCAACATAAGTATTATTTTTATTATTATTTTGCATTTTGTAAAGTGATCACCAAGGTGGAGGAAAGTCGACTAGCACTTAAGAATTATAAATATTTCTTTTATCACCTTGAAATAATGTGATATGCCCTTGAATGAAGCGATTAGTTATCTTTTGATATCACCTTTGACATCAATGACATTAACATTTCCAACACTTTTCTCTTCCCTTTGTCAAACGCTTGATTGCTTGAATATTTTTTTCTTTACTTTTGGTTCAAGCATCCACTAACAAAAGATCCAATGTTATAGGCAATTTTTTCTTACCAAGCCAAGCTAGTTACATAAATTTTGGTTGAAAATGGATTGATCAAGAAGTTTTTCCACTTTTTGGCCATACCCTTTTCTTTTCAAGCTTCTCTTTCTACTCTTTGGCAGGCCATTGACATCAAGATTGAAAAAAAGCTCAACTATTGAATAACCAAGCCTCTTTCCTTGGTTAGTAAGTTCCAAATTTGCTCCAAAATCTTGGCTGCCACCCATGCTTACTATTCCTCTTACTCAGTGTTATCAAAAAACTATTATTTAAAGATTGAAAAAACTATTTCGTGATTTTCTTTGGGCTTCTAATGATGATCACCACAATTTTCACCAAGTTGCTTGAGAGTATTATTGCCTCCCTTAAGATTTTAGGGTGTTAAGCCTTCTTTCAATCCACCAAGAAGGAATCAATTTGTGTGTCAAATGAATTATTAAAACCTTAGAAGGAAATGAAGCCTAGAGAAATTTCATTGGGAATTACATCAACTCTATAGTGTACTTTCTAGTAGGCCAACCTAGAGAAAGGGTTTGATTTGGGCACACTTCTCACCATGTGTGAGTCTATCCAAATTCAAGGAACTTTTGTTACCAAATGTATCTAGAAACCTTGGGATGCTATTAAGCCTTGGATTTTATGGCTAGGAAATTATTTATGCGCTAGTCTCTCTATCAATCATCATTTTATTTGGTGGTCTCCAGTTCTTCTTGTGTGGAGTTCATACCATAATATAAGCTTTTTAATCAAGACCAAGACACTTCTTAAGCTATTGTTGATACCATCCCTCCCAAGATGATTTATAAAATTGGGGTGAGATCTTTTAAACTGGAGTGGAAGGATTGGAAATGGTACCCTGATATACCATTTCACAAGTACAAGTCTTGTAAGAGTTATATGTGGATTTCACCTCATTTTTCTCAATTTAATCAATTGAACCATCATTAGTAGCTCCAATCCTCTATTGGTTCATGGAAATGTCATTTCCAATGTGTATGGTCATATATTCTTAAACCTAAGTTGGCTCACTTTGTATAGTGTATTCTCTATCAGGGTCTCCTTGTTGGTGCTCGTTTGGCCCCATTTGGAGTTCTCAATCCTCATTGTCCATTTCATGGGTAGTCCAAGAATCTCAAGCAATTGTTTTTAGTTTATTTCAAAGCCCAAGAATCTTGGTGTTTGATACATTATTTTTTTAGGCCTTTTTGGCCTAATCCATTTTCTCAGCATATGGTTTTACTTGGAGACTAACCTTGTCTACCATTTAAGTATACCCAAATTTGGCATACTTTCAAGGTGGAAATTATCTTTGGGTAAAAGCATAGAGTTGTGTCACACATCCATCTAGTAAAATAGTTTCAAGCGAAATCGTTTCTACCTAAACAATTTTGGGAAAAATAATTTCACCCAAAACCATGTGGCAAATATGATTTTGAATGAAACCCTTTTACTCAAAACCATCAAACAGATTTTTTCAATTAAAAATTTGAACTGAGGTTTGATTTATATGTAAAGTTATGGGTGAAACACTTTTAATGATCAAGAAGGTTTCAATCAAAACCCTTCAGCTCGAAATTGTATGTGGCAATTTAACCCCTATTTCAAGGTGAATTCAACAAAACTTTAACTTCAACTCTAGATTTCTCCAATTATGGGTCCTTTCATGAAAGAAAAAAAAAACTTTTGTAGAGTTTGGAGTCTAGAATCCAAAAATATATATTTTGATTAGTTTTATTATGATTAAATTTATTTATTTATTGCAAATAGGTTCTTATAATCAAACATGAGGTCAATTAGAATATATATATATATATATATATAATTTAAATAATTTAAATATATATATATATATATATAATTTAAATAATTTAAATATATATATATATAATTTAAATATATGGTACTCTAAATGAGAGATTCAGTTGCAAGCTCAAAAGTTGCACTTAAAGTTTCTCATCTTGACGAATTGTTAGATCATTGGGAGAATGTTTCCTACACTATTCATAGAGTTCCCTCTAACCCTTCTTCTCCTCAAGATTGCAAGTATGGTGGCAACAAGTCCTCCAAATGTAAAAGGATCCCAATCTCATGGATCTCAACCTCCAAGTTCTAGAAATAATGTGGCATGTGGAGGATGCTCTCAACCTTCTCAATAGCCATATGCCTCCTCTCTTGGGCATGGTATTGGGTGATCTAACTCTAGCAAGGTGCATCTCCTAGACCTAGCCATCTCCCCAATCCATACTTAGCCAAAAGATACTCTTGAAGAGGAGGCATTGTCATTGGTGGGGAGCCTACTGATGATGTTGTCCCTAGAGTTGTTTGGGAAAAGCTTGGTGATCAAGATCCCCCCTCTACTAGGCCTACTTAGCTACTTAGTGTTGTGTGGGTTTATTATGTTTTTCATCTTTGTTTCAAACTCTATCCCATTTAGACATTGAGGGTGTGCATTTTCATCACTCTCATCTTCTTTTGTGAAGTTTGTACTATTGTCTTTTAAAGTTGATAAAAGTTTAAATAAAACAATTAGTAAAAAAATGTCAACCATGTGCCTTGATTTGTAAAAGGCCCTTTCTAAAAAAATTAAATTTGTAATGAGGACTCTAAAAGATCTATATGTGCTTGAGGGCTCTTTTTCATGTGAAATGTAACTATCTAGACATTTTTGAGTTCTTTATAGATGTCAATGTGTTGATAGTCCATCTAAGGTATTTTTATTTATGACATTCCATGTTATATTCTTGATATTTATGTTGTAATTATTAAGATTGGTCATTGTCCCTATTAACAACTAATCTAAAATATTTATGTTATATTTTTTATATTTATGTTGTAATTATTAAGATTGGTCATTGTCCCTATTAACAACTAATCTAAAATATATATTATTGCTCTAAGATATATTAAGATTGGTCATTGGTAATTATTAAGATTGGTCATTGTCCCTATTAACAACTAATCTAAAATATATATTATTGCTCTAAGGATAGTTTGATTGACCTTCATAACATTTATTTGCAAAGGTTATTTGTCACCCTATGTATGCCTTTATATTTATTTCTTGTTAAAATACTTATTTTCTATATCCATGGTGGCTTGTTCTCTTGAAGTTTAAAGTAAAAATAAAAAAAATACCTTGCTTTACCTTTTTGTTGTTATATTTGAATAATGACTTGCAAAAGGTGTTCACATTTCCTTGAAGTTTATATGTTTATGTTCATTGAGTGACTAGCTATATGTATGGATAGATTGGTGGACCAATTATTGTTGGTAATTCTCATTCATGGTTTCAATGTCGTTAAGTGGAATTATAATAGAAGGGAAGGAAATAGGTTGCTATTTTTTTGGAAAAATCAACTTCTAATTAGAATTACATTTAGATTGATACTGGAAATTACCAAGATTGTTCTATCTGAAATATGAGCAAACACTTTAGTAATTTTGTGATTACTAATTACAATGACTCTCTATGTTTGTTATTCTTGTTGATGTGTTTCTTTCTAGTTTGTAGATTCTTCTAGTGCTCTTGTTTATTCCACCATGGTTAACTTTACTATTACTATTTTTAAATGGTTTTTCTATTGGCCCTTTTTTAACATAAGGGAAAACATTACTTTTGATAAGTTTGAAGCATGTATAATCTTCAAGGGAACAAATGCTTATATCCAACCCATGGGATTTGGAGGTTTCCTTCTCTCTTGTTAATTTTCTATTTTTAGCCAATCTAATTTTTTTCTTGATTTTCTAGAATTGGTGTGTTATGATTATTTTTAAAATAGATAGACCTACTTTATAATCTGTTATTTTTCTATATAGGTATTTCCTTTGTGAAAAAAATCATTTCTCTCTTGATCCATCATAGACATACACATCATTTATGTAGCTATGGCCAACTAAGAGATTATTTGTAAAAGATGGTGATATGTTTTCTTTTGTGTTGCTAAAGAAACAATACATGTAACTAGGTATAGTTAGAGTGTGGAGGGAGCCC